>OU696579.1:855000-902500 GCA_916048095.2 Sacculina carcini | reverse complement strand
CACACATACAAATACACACTCACACATATACAAATACACACTCGCACACCAGACGTGTACATTTCCATGCCACTGGACTTGCTTGCAATTTATAATATCAATCAAAACTCACTACATGACGCGTGTGTGTGTGTGTGTAGGACGAGTTACGAGCGTCGTTGAGCAAGTTGCGCAAGTTAGTGGACGAAGCTGATAAGCGGTGCAAGACGGCAGTCATTGATCAGGTGACGGATACGGCTCGTAAGCTGGCCGTACAGCACGCTAGCGATGCCTGGCTGGTGGCCGTTCTACCGGCACTCTCCAATACCAAGGTGACCGCTCAAACACACACACACACACACACACACACACATACACAAAAGCAGCATTTTCGTACATTGATGAGGGGATACTAGCGAAATTGATTACATCCATCATTCGGCCAACATTGGAATACGCCGAAATTGTTTGGAGTCCACTTTTACAAAAACATATAAAAAAAACTGGAGAAGGTACAGAAATCAGCCACAAAAATTTTAGGAAGCATCAAACATTCGGCATATTTCGACAGACTAAAAAAGTTAGGTTTGACAACGCTAGAAGAAAGGAGAGTTAGAGGTGGTTTAATCTCAGTTTATATATGTCTTACGGGGAAGGATAAAATGGAAAATCGGAAGTTGTTTCAATTCTCAAAGTCTAATGGAATAATAGTTTTGGCCTTCAAAAACGCAGGATTAAAAAGGACATCCAAAAATATAGTTTCCCAAATAGAGCAGTAGATAGATGGAATAGGTTGCCAAGCGACGTAGTTCACCAACCAACGACACAACTGTTTAAGAAGACATATGACAACTGGAAGGCGGCAGTCACGAGCCTGTCTGACTCATTACTGCGATGACAACTAGTAAGAACATATACACATACACACATACACTGGTGCGTATACGCAATAATTAATAATACTAATTACGCATTGCAACACAGCAGGTGAGAAAGGCTGTTGTCGTGAATTTTGCATGAACTAAGTCTGTCTCTGTCCCGGCTAACTGGAACACCACATGTTCGGCAGCCACATACACGGGTTATGTCGCATTCACGCAACCATCAAACAGAAACTGCACGACTGCAAGCGTACACGAAACCAGCCCTGCGACATACACAAACAGACAGACACACACACACACATGGTCGCATACACGGACACATTGACATAAGGACACACACACTCCAACCTCACACACACAGGAACACATACGCACACACATACACACATGCATGTGTGTCTGTGTTTGTGTGTTCCAGCGCCTTAGAGACCCTCTAGGTGTAGGGCGCTATATAAATATCTTAATGTAATGTAATGTAATGCGTGAATTTGTATATGTATCTGTATGTATTTATGTTTGTGTCTGTGTGTGCATGTGTATATATGTATATGTGTGTGTGTGCGTGTGCGTGCGTGTGTATTCATGTGTATGTATATGTGTGTATGTATATGTGTGTGTGTATGGCAGGCGTTGGATGCCGGTTTGAAGCTGATGAAGAGTTTGTGTGCAAACACGGCTGTGCTGTTCTTGTCGGTTGATGAAGACGTGGGCAAGATTATCTGTATGACACAGTGTCCTCAAGTGGGTGTACACGCGCACACACCTTCATTTACGTGTTTGTGTGTGTGTCTGAATTTGTGTGGGCGTGTGTTTGTTTGTGTTGTATGTGTGTGTGTGTGTGCGTGTGTGCGTATGTGTTTTTTGTGTGTTTTTTTCTTGTTTTTTTGTTTTGTTTTTTTTGTGAGACACAAACAAATATATTTACAAACGCGTACACATATTCACAATACTACTATAAAACAATGGAGGCGGCGTTGCCACGAATGACGGCCAGGCTTATTCGCTGTGTATGTGTGTGTGAGTTTGTGTGGGCGTGTGTGTGTGTTTGAGTTTCTGTGTGTGTGTGTGTGTGTGTGTGTGTGTGTGTATGTGTCTGAGTTTGTGTCAGTTTGTGTGGGTGTGTGCGTGTGTCTGAGTTTGTGTGTATATATGTTTTCGTGCGATTTTGCTAATTTTCTGTGCAGTTCTGTATTTGTTCATTATTTATTCTTCGTTGTGTGTGTGTCTTTTCATTTTTCTCTTGATCTGTGTGTCGACGTTTTTGTGCATGTATGAGTGTGAGAGATCTTGTGTGCGTGTACATTTGGTATTGGTGCTGCTTTTTCCTGTATTCTTCCATTCGTTTGCTCTTAATCTCTGCACTTCTATGTGTTTCTATTCAATTTTGTGCTGATATTCATGAGTGCGTGTGCGTGTGCGTGTGTATGTGTGTGTGTGTGTGTGCCGATGTGTGTGTGCTTGCAGTGTGCCGTGGACGGCGGGCTGGACGCTGCCGTGTGGGTGCGTCAGTTGCAATCACTGATGGACGGGCGCGGCGGCGGGCGGTCTCACGCCGCGCAGGCCACCGGCACCCGAACTGCGGCTCTGTCTGCCTGCGTTGACGCCGCCCGAAACTACGCCACTAAAGCTCTCTCAGCCACCAGCAACACTCAACATCAGCCCGCCAACAAGACTGTGCCGAATGGCTCCAATGTGAGTTCCACTGTGAATTATCTGTCTCCGTGTGTGTGTGTGTGTGTGTGTGTGTGTGTGTGTGTGTGTGTGTGTGTGTGTGTGTGTGTGTGTGTGTGTGTGTGTGTGTGTGTGTGTGTGTGTGTGTGTGTGTGTGTGTGTGTGTGTGTGTGTGTGTGTTTGTTTGTGTGTCTATCTGCCTGTCTATATTGGTCTGTCTGTCTGTGTGTGTGCTGATTTAGGCGCCCAAAAACCCCAGTACCAACGCTGCATCTATCATGCCAGCTTCATCTATGAGCTCCACCACCAAGCCTGTCACCAACGCTGCTAGCAACGGCAATCAACACTCGAGTGAAGTCGTACTCTACACCAACGCCGAGGACGCCAACCAGCGCTGCCTGCTGCCACGTGTTGTCGCCGCGCTAGCCGGCGTGCGACTGACAGTGCAACTGGACGCCAACCCTCCTTCGTCGGTTGCCGCGGCGATGACGTCACCGCGGCGGCCGCTGCTGGTGCTGCCACCTGGACGGCAGCCGGCGCAAGCTCTGTTTGACGCCACAGCCGCCGCCGTTCATTTGGCGCCCCAGTGGCTGCGGCCCGGCGACTCTCGTGTGCTTGGCTGGCTCTTTGCTGCCGAACAGCTGCGACAGCTGGCTTCAGCTGCTTCTGCTTGTTCGCAGCAGCAGCTGAGCCAACAGCTTCTGCGACTCAACGGCTTTCTGGCTGAGCGGACGTTTTTGGTGGGTGAGTGTGTGAGTTTGGCGGATGTGGCCGTGTGTTGTGCCGTGTGTTGCTGGCTACGACGGCAGAACAGGGCATGGCACAGTGAGGCGATGCTCAACGTGCGGCGGTGGTACAACACGTTGAGCCAGCGGCCAGCCATCGCACGTGTTCTGCTCCACTCTGACCACGTGTCCCCTGCACCACGTGGCTGATTGTGTGTGTCAGTGTGTCAATGTTAGTGTGTGTATGTGTGTTTTTTTTCAATTTGTGAATTTCTCCGACTACACGGGTTTTTTAAATTATTTTTGGCTGCATCTTTTGTATTTTGATATGTTTTTTTCTTCAAAATTCACCTTTCTTGTTGTTGTCTATTATCTTGGCGAGAAATATAAATAACGGAGGCATTTTGTTTTATTATTCGCTGAATATCTTAATTCAATCACCAATTTCAACTGATTATTCACGATTGCGTTTTTTCCGACTCTAACATGCACCGCCGAATATTAAACGCAACATAATTGTAAGCTTTTGAAAATACAGAAATAATATTTGAGATGTAGTTTGTGTGTGTGTGGTCATTTTGTGGTCAAATGAATATGCTCATTTTCACGCTCAAAACAGCGCTAGATTTTCCAGTAGCGTGATTCCTTAATGCCAGGCCGCGGTGGTTTCCAACCATCAATGACGCGATTCACGTGTGAAATACAAAATACAAACACAAAGCGACAATGGAAAATGTATTATTGAGAGTGCAAAAGACGACTTGTGGACTCAACGGCGTATAAAGACGGAATTCAAGAGATGAACAGACACGCACACACACACACACACACACACGCACACACACACACACAAGGGCGTGACTACAAAATGTACATAACAGTGAAATAGAAGCAACAACAGTCTAATACCTCTGGTTGCATACTGTTCACTCTCTCTCTCTCTCTCTCTCTATCACACTCGCTCACACTCTGTCTTTGCGGCCGTTCGTCAGTCTTCTAGCTGAACAGCAGATTGTATCAACAGGCCTCCTACTAGCGACCAATGAACGAGGCGCCAACTTGGCCAACACACACACAGACATTAAACACACACACACACACGCACAGACAGACAGATGTATGTGTGTGTGTGTGTGTGTGTGTGTGTTCTCGATTACACCCAACGCTAATTTGCATAGATGCACACACATCGGCCAACATATCACCTCCCATCAACACACACACACACACACACACACACACACACACACACACACACACACACACACACACACACACACACACACACACACACACACACACACACACACACACACACACACACACACACACACACACACACACACACACAACAGGAACAGGACAAACATTACAGGAATGTAGTACAGTACGCGTTCGTATCAATGCAAATTAGTGCAGCTTGCAACGACGTCTTTGTTGTCGTCGTCGGCTTGTAGCAGTAACGTCTGGCTTTGGTTTCTCCTCCAAGTCATTGCTCGCCAATTAACTGGTCAATTAACTGACCAATTAACTGGTCAATTAACTGACCAATTAACTGGGCAATTATTGCTTCATTTCTGTCTTTTGGCCTGCCCGATTCACAAGCCATCTCCGCACACACGCGCACACGTAAATACAACGCGATCTAAGTCTATAGTTGGAATGTGGCGCATCGTGTCTAGCCCTAGTCTATATAGATTCACGAGTTTTGAACACAATTATATCTAGCGATATTAGGGTTTTTTGAGGTAGAACAGCTCAATCGCTACACAATGAGTGTGTGTATATGCTTGTGTGTGTGTGTGTGTGTTTGTGTGGGTTGGTGTCTTCATAGTACTATAGTCAAAATGGCGGCGAAAGTGTTATCGATCAAACACTTATGTCCAATAATACCGCTATAACACACACATACACACATAAACATATAATTGTGACCTAAGGGACAGGTTTTTCCTCACAGTGGTCCACGAAGGAGGAAGTGCTTCATTTGTATCGGTGAGGGTTGGCCAGTTAAAGATCGGACGAGTTGTTTTGGCATTTGTGCCGAGGAGAACTTGGTGTTTCATGGTAGCAGCTTATCACGGTCATATGACAGCTCAATTTTTCAGTATCAGTTAGAAAGGCCGTGAAAGGTCCTCGTATCCACTGGCGCCAAGTTTTCCAAAGCCTTCTGGTACACAAACACACATACACATACAAACACACACACACACACACACTGAATGGTACAACTGTTGAAACATAAACATAGAAAATCTGTAAATTACAGGTTTTGGGAATGAGCTTTTAGCTGTTTGCACTCGGAAAATTAGTAGCTTGAATATACCGTATTTATTGCGGTGGAAGTGTAAAATTAGGATGAAGGGTAATAGAATGCTCAGTTTTTGAAAAAATGGGCTGATTTTGCTTGTACGAAGACGCACGCTTGAAATAAGCAAGTAATATTTCCGGATTATATTGAGTAAGCATATATTAATATGTTCTACTTTTAAATTTATTTCTACAAATAATCAAAACTATTTTGATAGGGCAAAACTTAAGCGCTTCATTAGATTCAGTCTCGTTTGTATTGGCACGAAAAACTCAATTAAATAACAGACACACACACACACACACACACAAACACAGACGCACACACATACATACATACACACACACACACACACACAATGTCGGGCTGTTGTAAGCTTGAAAGCTTATTAGCCCATATAAGGTTGAACTGTAATAACAAAAATACAAACAAACCACACTACACACAAATACAAGACGAAAAAGCTGTGAGAAATAGCGCTTATTAATAGGGACTACAGCACGGAAGCAACGAGATGTTGCATTGCATTTGTGCAACGCTACATTATCATAATATGTCTACCGATTATTAATATTTCACCTGCCATCGGCAATTAAACAATGTTTGCGTAGTCGCTGAGATAGTACTTAGTAACTTCTTTTTTCAATGCGTGTACCGATTAACTCTTTCTGATTTTTCAGGTAGTTCGTTCCATTGATTTACTGCAGTGTGAAAGAAATTCATAATTCGCAATTCTTACATTCACGAGAATTGTGGCGTTTCTTTGTTAGAATTTAGCGTTTTTTTTGGGCGGATCTTCATTAGTCGACGCTGTGTTTTTTGCAGTTTTTACTATATTTGTGTGTGAATGTGTGTCAGTTTGTGTGTGTGTGTGTGTGTGTGTGTGTCAGTGTGTGTGTGTGTGTCAGTGTGTGTGTGTGTGTGTGTCAGTGTGTGTGTGTGTGTGTGTGTGTGTGTGTGTGTGTGTTTTGTTTTGTTTTGATTGTTTGTGTTTTTTTATTGCATTGTTTGAGCGTGTTCACTTGACGGCATTAGTGATAGTGTATAAAACAAAGAGATAAATTTGTTCAATCGCATAATACCAAGTTCTTAACCTAGATACTGTTTCATATTTTTATTATTTTTCCAGATTTAATTGTTGTTCTAGTTTTATTTCCAGTGTTCTAGTTTTACATGTTTCATGTTTTGTGTGTATGTGTGTATGTGTGTGTGTCAGTGTGTGTGTGTGTGTGTGTCAGTGTGTGTGTGTGTGTGTGTCAGTGTGTGTGTGTGTGTGTGTGTGTGTCAGTGTGTGGCAGACGCAGAAGCACAGAGCGATAGGAGTGAGCAAACACTAGTATGTTCGGTCGATCAGTATATGGTGTACAAATGGATGCTACTGAGTTATGTCTCTCCCAGTCGTCGGCGAACCTTTGGTCAATACGTCACTGACATACACACACACACACACACACACACACACACACGAGCACACACGAGCACATGTAGAGAATGACTACTAATGGTGCAACTAATAATGGTGATAACGTATTCGGTCCCTCAGTCAGACGAGCTCGGACAAAGTTCGAGACGTTCTGTTAAATTCTTGGTCAAGTTTGTCTGCGCAGAGCTTGTGTTTCATAAACAAAATAGACATTTCGCAGTCGGTATCCAAGCCGAAGTCATTTTCGAAATATGTCTCCAAACAGCGACAACAACACGAAATGGCTGAGAAGCACAGATATTGGTAGAAACGCGAAAAATACGGGAGCAAATGGTAGAAACAAGATAAGTTGAGGAAAGGCACATACAGCAAGAGCCGTTGCGAGGAATTATGAGGCCCCCCCGAAGGCAACACTTGGGGCCCCATTATAAATAAGCCATCAAATAATGAATTTAGCTATTATACATAATCACATAATACAAGCTCAGGTGAAAACATCTGAGTAAAAAGGTAAATGCTATACATAATATGATATATTTAATGTCATACGTGAAGCAAGCGGAGCGGAAGCGGGGCCCCTCAACATTCGCCCCCCCCGGCCGGGGGGGACGGGGGGCGGTTGCTACGGCTCTGCATACAGCGACAATGAAACACGTGCATATGATGGTAGCAGCTGGATGATCGCTGGCTATCAAGCTATTCGACCGTGCTTGAAACAGGTTTCGTTTCTATTTCTGTGGGGCATCTAGCATTCCTGATCACTGCATAAAAGTAGAGGTGCTTAGTCTTGTAGTTAGACCGCCCCGGGCGACAAGTTTCAGCGACCGTTACCAGAGCTGCTGAACATGTATTATCGTTATATCTGAGTCGCATTTCTAAATATACTATTTCATATTTGCTGTTTTATTATCAAATAACTAGGAGTTGAATTAAGACAATGTCCATTGAAAATAATGATATTCTCCTATTAGGTGACTGGAAGCATGCGCTATTAGAAGAGGTTTGTCTTTTCAACTAAATCGACATATGCACTGGCTAATTCCCTATTAGTCTTATTGAAGCGCACAGTTTCTTGTGGCTAAGTGACCCGCAATCATACATGAGGGGGCGGCAAAAATGTACAGCCCCGAGCGGCAGATAGCCTAGTTACGCCACTGCTAACTTTGCCTGAATATTAGCGTCTGCCGAACACTAATACAAGTTTGTTTTGTTGCACGGTTAGCAACGAGCATCATGGTTGCCAGGCACGACAACACATTGATTCCGAAACAAAAAGCCGAAAAACGACAAGAAAATGACAAAACAATTTCATGCATCTGGTTTTATTGAGAAAGTTTACATTTTTCATATCACTCTTGGCATGGTCAAGCTGGAGCTCATTCTAGTAAGGATATAGAGTCTGATGAAATTGTTTTCAGTTCTGTCTGTAATGTTTTATCGTCGCAGACTCATGGTCCAACAAAGAAAATAACTTCAAGGATCCTGCATGATGGCTTGTTTTATGTAAATGTATTCATTTCAAGTGTCTTGCCAAATATATTGCAATTTCAATTTCAATACAGGAACATGCGCCGAAATTGTTCCGAGCAACAAAAAAGCAAACAAATCACCAAAGATCAAACAAAAACAGGACGCAAAAATGGTAGACAAAAAACAGAGAACAAAAGAGCAGAACCAACGAGAAGGAGCAAAAACTCATTTTTCATCATTCAAGCTGCTTCAATAAGCATTGTACATAGTTTGTTCGACTGTTCCGTCTCCAAATGAACTCGCTGTATGTCGCACACTTTACCAAACAGGAACTGGCCGATATTTGTCGAGTATAATCGCGTGCATGTGGGTGTTTGTTCATTCTCATTTTCCCGCTACATCGCTGGCGTTTGCGGCAGCAGCTAAGAAGCGGTTGCTGTAGAGGAAAAGCGGATAGGTAAATCGGCGTTATAATCGAATCAAGCGAGGCGAATCGATGCGCTAGCAAGTGCTGCACAGCGAACGGAGTGGGGAAAAGAGAGAGTTTGGGAGGTCATCGTGGATCCTGGGCTTAGCAGTCGATTCAATTGCACAGAGTGAAGGCGGGCAACGATCGACAAAATGCAAGCAGGCACAAACAGAACCGGGGAAGGAGTGACGAGTGACAATCCCGGAAGAAACGTGTAGCTTCCTTTTCGAACAAACACAAACATCTCAAAATAAACACCCGGGAATTTATGTTGCAAAAACTCGCTCGCTCTCTCTATCGACGGCTATTTCACTATTTTCGCCAAGTTGCCCAGCTATCCGCCTCTCCTCTCTCTCTTTCTCTGCTCTCTACTCTGTCTTCAAACAGCAAGCCGTCGGTATCGACGAGACGAGCGTCGTTTCGTTCTGTTTCACCCGCCTTCACCATGCTCGAGAACTTCACTAGCCTAGTGCTGCAAGCGTGCTCTGAATGTGCGCGTGTGTGTACGTGTGTGTGTATATATGTGTGGGTATGTGTGTGTGTGTGTGTGTGTGTGTGTGTGTGTGTGTGTGTGTATGTGTGTGTAGTTACACTTCCTCGTGAGGCGGTAGAGGGCGGGAATTCTTGCGTGGTCGATGTCGTTATCAAATTGATTTGCAGCCCACGCTCATACACACGCACATACACACACACACACACACACACTCACACACACACGTACAACACACACACACACACACTCATACACCAACACACACGCAGACACACACACACACACACGCAGATACACATACACAACACACACACGTACACACACACACACATACACCCACACACACGCAGATACACACACACACACACACACACACACACAATACAGACGTTGGCGCAGTTTTTCAATTTCCCTATAAGGCGATTGAAATATGTACAGTGTCGATACGTGACAACTTCTCACAGTCTGAATATATGCTGTCTGCGAATCTCCATGCATATATTTGCATATTTAATATATTGATGTATATATTTGTAGCAAAAGAATAGCATTGCTCACAAAATATATCGCTTCCTGGATACGCTGTGTGGACAGAAGGAATTGGTGTGTTGTTTATAAGTGATAGGACATTGATATTTCTGAGATTATTTTCTGCGATTCCGAGATTTCTGAGATTCTTCACTACCCATCCAATTTTGCTTCTTTTTACACTCGCGATTATTGTCATTTAAATTATATTTCATACTCTATAATGTCATATATTTTATATACATAATTTCAAGTGCTGTTTCGCTCTGAAGATTTTACCATTTCTTCCATTTTTTGGCTGGCAATTCATTTGTCACGCTTTGGCTTTCGGCTAATTGCAATGTTATTGTTGTTGTTGTTGTTGTTGTTGTTGTTGTTGTTGTTGTTGTTGTTGTTGTTGTTGTTGAATATGTTGTTGTTGTTGTTGTTGTTGTTGTTGTTGTTGCAACAGTTGTTGTCGTGACTGTAATTTGTCTTTGCTGGAACGAACAATAACTGCGCGCTAAAATTAGCACATAAAGCCTTGTAATGCCTGTGTCCGCGTATGCTGGTGTGATTGTGCATGTGTGCATTTGTTTTTGCTAGCTTCAAATAGACCCGTGTATTATTACAGAACATTGGCCTTGCTTTAATAATAAACATATCTACTCTCTCTGGCAAGGATGTTCTACTTATACAACTAGACTTTTCTGCTGCATTTGACACTGTTAATCATCTGCTTCTTATTGATACTCTGTTAGACTTAGGCATTAGCGACACAGCTCTCTCTTTCTTTCGCTCTTATCTCTCTGATAGATCTCAATACGTCTCTACCTCTTCCGATTCTTGTAGTGAGGCTTGCCCACTAACTTACGGTGTCCCTCAAGGCTCTGTCTTAGGCCCTCTCCTCTTCAATATCTATCTAACCTCTGTAGGGAAAGTGCTTCGACGTCACGATGTGTCGTTTCAAATATTCGCTGATGACATTCAGATCCTTCTCTCATCCGTGTCTATTTCTCTCTCTTCAGTCAGTTCTATTATATCTGATATTGAAAGTTGGGCGTTCACTCGTCATCTCAAACTTAATCCTGATAAGACTAAGTATATTATCTTTCCATCTTCTAATATTACTACTTCTCTTAGTATACCTCTATCCTGCTCTGTACGTAGTCTTGGTATCATTCTCGATAGCTCTCTTTCTTTTGATTCACACATCTCTGACATTATTAGGTGCTGTAACTTTCAACTTAGGCGTATCTATTCCATTCGTAGATATATAACTATTTCTGCTGCTTTCAAGTTAGCTAACTCATTTATCTTCAGTAAAATTCAGTATTGCTGTTCTCTTCTACTATCTCTCAACCACCGCCAGCTTAGGAAACTTCAATCTATAATTAATAAGGCCTGTCGTATGATATTTAATCTTCCTTCAGGTTCTCATGTCTCTTCTTCTTTACAAAAACTTAGGTTACTTCCCATTAAGGCTCTTATTGAGTATCGTATTTGTTTAATTATTCATTCAGCTCTTCATCTTCGTAAGCCTGCGTATATATTTGACCTTCTGTCTTATAAATCCTCATCTCTTTCTCTTAGGTCTTCTAACGATCCTTTTCTACTAGTTGAACCTTCCTTTCCTTCTAGGCATTCTCACTACAATCGTTGTTTCTCTATCTTAGGACCTCGTATCTACAATAGGCTTTCTCCCTCTATACGCTCAATCAAATCTATATCTCTTTTCAAAAAACATACAAAAAAATTATTTATCACTAAGTCTTATTACTGTCTTAATAATATTGTATATATTAGTACTGAATATAAGGTCTGATTGTTTCCTGATTCTGTCTTCTATGTGTATGTGCTTCATGCGTGTGTTTTACGTTCTTGTGTATGTATGTTTCTCCATTGTATGCTGTCTATGTGTTGTTGTGTTGAGCTCTGTTATCTGTGTTTGTGTGTCTGTTGAGTTGTGTTCTCTGTCTATGTGTTTCAGTGTATGTCATTGTATGTCTGTTATGTTGTGTTTTCTGGTCTGTATTTGTGTGTCTATTGTGTTGTGATTTGTCAATCTGAGTGTATGTCGTTGTATGCCTGCTGTGTTGTCTTAATGTGTTGTATTTTGTGTTGTATTCTGTGCTGTATGTCTGCTGTGCTATCTTATTCAATATGTATGTGCGTGTGTATGTTTGCGTTTTTGAGTATGTAAACGTGAGTGTGTCTGTGTTTGTGCGTATATGTACTTGTCTGTTTTGTGTGTGTGTATGTAGGTGAGTGTGTGTGTTCGTGATTGTGTATGTGTATGGCTCTTGTGCTTGAGTGTGTGTGTGTGTGAGCGCTTTTGAGACCCTCGGGTGAAAAGCGCGATATAAATGTCTTAATGTAATGTAATGTAATGTGTGTGTGTGTGTGTGTGTGTCATTTGAGTATATTTGCTGTAAGGTTTTAGGTAAAAATGCTTTTCCTGTATGTATTATCAACATTTACCGTCTTAATTCTGTTTCTTCCTCAATTTTTCTTGATGAATTTTCTTCTCTTCTAGACACACTTCTTCCAATTTTCTCTTCTAGAATAGTGATTTGTGGTGACTTCAACCTTTGGGTTGATGCGCCCCATCTCAAATCTTGTTCTTCTATGTTTTTACAATTAATTGACTCATTTGGTCTTTGTAATCATATCCGCTGTCCTACTCATGTTCACGGCCACACACTTGATCTTCTCCTTTCTTTTTCTGATTCTTCTGTTCTGATTAAAGATCTCACTGTTTCTCCTATTGATTCCTCCATATCTGACCATTCATTAATAGAATTTTCTGCTTTCCTCCCTATCACTTGCAAATCTCCTAAAATTATTAGTTTCTCGGATTATCGTAATGCTGACTTAGATTCTCTTTATATCAATATGCACTTGTGTTTTGCTATTGAATGTTTCGTTGATATACCGCCTGCTTCTCTCTTAGGGTATTTCAACACATCCCTTGATTCTCTTAAGTCCACCTTTATTCCTGTTAAAGTCTTCAGCTCCACTAATACTCGCTGTCCTTGGTTTAACTCTGATATTAAAAACTCTAAAATCTCCCTTCGTCGTCTTGAGCGTCAATGGCGTCGTCTCAAGACTGACTCCTCTTGGCAAACTTTCTGTTCTGCTCGTCGGCATCATCACCTTCTCTGTGATTCCGCCAAAAAATCTTACTATAATACTAAAATCTCTTCCTGTCTCAATTCGAAGAAACTGTGGAAGCTTTTTAACAGTCTTTTAGGTAATTCCCGTGGTCTCATCCTTCCTGATTTGGCATCTAACCAATTACCTTCTTTATTCATGAATTTTTTTCAGTCTAAAATCGATAAGATTCGTTGCTTGTTCCCTTCTGTTTTACCATTATCCTCTCCGTGCTCAACCTCATCTGTTTTTAACTCTTTTGCTCTAGTAACCATCTCTGACTGTAGAGCTATTTTAAGGCATGTTAAAATTCATTCTTCATCTCTCGACCCCATTGATCTTTCCAGGATTCCTCACTCCATTGAACTACTTCTTCCTTTCTTATCTAATTTCATCAATGCTTCTTTCACTCATGGGGAATTTCTGGCATGTAAAACTGCCAGTATTCTCCCTATACTTAAGAAATCTGATATGGATGCTAACACGCTTTGTAACTATAGACCTATCTCTAGAATTCCTTGGCTGTCCAAAGTTCTTGAAATGGCTGCCTATATACAGATATCTGACTACCTTGAGTCTAACAATTTGTTTCTTCCTGAGCAGTCTGGCTTCCGTCACTTTCACTCCACAGAAACTTCTCTAATATATCTCTATGATTCTATTCTCAAATCTACTCTCTCTGGCAAGGATGTTCTACTTATACAACTAGACTTTTCTGCTGCATTTGACACTGTTAATCATCTGCTTCTTATTGATACTCTGTTAGACTTAGGCATTAGCGACACAGCTCTCTCTTTCTTTCGCTCTTATCTCTCTGATAGATCTCAATACGTCTCTACCTCTTCCGATTCTTGTAGTGAGGCTTGCCCACTAACTTGTGGTGTACCTCAAGGCTCTGTCTTAGGCCCTCTCCTCTTCAATATCTATCTAACCTCTGTAGGGAAAGTACTTCGACGTCACGATGTGTCATTTCAAATATTCGCTGATGACATTCAGATCCTTCTCTCATCCGTGTCTATTTCTCTCTCTTCAGTTAGTTCTATTATATCTGATATTGAAAGTTGGGCGTTCACTCGTCATCTCAAACTTAATCCTGATAAGACTAAGTATATTCTCTTTCCATCTTCTAATAGTACTACTTCTCTTAGTATACCTCTATCCTGCTCTGTACGTAGTCTTGGTATCATTCTCGATAGCTCTCTTTCTTTTGATTCTCACATCTCTGACATTATTAGGTGCTGTAACTTTCAACTTAGGCGTATCTATTCCATTCGTAGATATATAACTATTTCTGCTGCTTTCAAGTTTGCTAATTCATTCATCTTTAGTAAAATTCAGTACTGCTGTTCTCTTCTACTATCTCTCAACCACCGCCAGCTTAGGAAACTTCAATCTATTATTAATAAAGCTTGTCGTATGATATTTAATCTTCCTTCGGGTTCTCATGTCTCTTCTTCTTTACAAAAACTCAGGTTACTTCCAATCAAGGCTCTTATTGAGTATCGTATTTGTTTAATTATTCATTCAGCTCTTCATCTTCGTAAGCCTGCGTATCTGTTTGACCTTCTGTCTTATAAAACCTCATCTCTTTCTCTTAGGTCTTCTAACGATCCTTTTCTTTTAGTTGAACCTTCCTTTCCTTCTAGGCATTCTCACTACAATCGTTGTTTCTCTATCTTAGGACCTCGTATCTACAATAGGCTATCTCCCTCAATACGCTCAATCAAATCTCTATCTCTTTTCAAAAAACATACTAAAAAATTCTTTCTCACTAAGTCTTATTACTGTCTTAATAATATTGTATATATTAGTACTGAATATAAGGTCTGATTGTTTCCTAATTCTGTCTTCTATGTGTATGTGCTTCATGCGCGTGTTTTCCGTTCTTGTGTATGTATGTTTCTCTATTGTATGCTGTATGTGTGTTGTTGTGTTGAGCTCTGTTATCTGTGTTTGTGTGTCTGTTGTGTTGTGTTCTCTGTCTATTTGTTTGAGTGTATGTCTTTGTGTGCCTGTTATGATGTGTTTTCTGGTTTGTATTTGTGTGTCCATTGTGTTGTGATTTGTCAATCTGAGTGTATGTCGTTGTATGCTTGCTGTGTTGTCTTAATGTGTTGTATGTTGTGTTGTGCTATCTTATTCAATATGTATGTGTGTGTGCGTGTGTATTTTTGTGTTTCTGAGTATGTTAACGTGAGTGTATGTTTGTGTTTGTGCGTATATGTACTTGTCTGTTTTTTTGTGTGTGTGTGTGTGTGTGTGTGTGTATGTAGGTGAGTGTGTATGTTCGTGATTGTTGTATGTGTACGACTCTTGTGTGTGCGTGTGTGTGTGTGTGTGTGTGAGCGCTTTTGAGACCCTCGGGTGAAAAGCGCGATATAAATGTCCTAATGTAATGTGTGTGTGTGTGTGTGTGTGTGTGTGTGTGTGTGTGTGTGTGTGTGTGTGTGTGTGTGTGTGTGTGTGTGTGTGTGTGTGTGTGTGTGTGTGTGTGTGTGTGTGTGTGTGTGTGTGTGTGTGTGTGTGTGTGTGTGTGTGTGTGTGTGTGTGTGTGTGTGTGTGTGTGTGTGTGTGTGTGTGTGTGTGTGTGTGTGTGTGTGTGTGTGTGTGTGTGTGTGTGTGTGTGTGTGTGTGTGTGTGTGTGTGTGTGTGTGTGTGTGTGTGTGTGTGTGTGTGTGTGTGTGTGTGTGTGTGTGTGTGTGTGTGTGTGTGTGTGTGTGTGTGTGTGTGTGTGTGTGTGTGTGTGTGTGTGTGTGTGTGTGTGTGTGTGTGTGTGTGTGTGTGTGTGTGTGTGTGTGTGTGTGTGTGTGTGTGTGTGTGTGTGTGTGTGTGTGTGTGTGTGTGTGTGTGTGTGTGTGTGTGTGTGTGTGTGTGTGTGTGTGTGTGTGTGTGTGTGTGTGTGTGTGTGTGTGTGTGTGTGTGTGTGTGTGTGTGTGTGTGTGTGTGTGTGTGTGTGTGTGTGTGTGTGTGTGTGTGTGTGTGTGTGTGTGTGTGTGTGTGTGTGTGTGTGTGTGTGTGTGTGTGTGTGTGTGTGTGTGTGTGTGTGTGTGTGTGTGTGTGTGTGTGTGTGTGTGTGTGTGTGTGTGTGTGTGTGTGTGTGTGTGTGTGTGTGTGTGTGTGTGTGTGTGTGTGTGTGTGTGTGTGTGTGTGTGTGTGTGTGTGTGTGTGTGTGTGTGTGTGTGTGTGTGTGTGTGTGTGTGTGTGTGTGTGTGTGTGTGTGTGTGTGTGTGTGTGTGTGTGTGTGTGTGTGTGTGTGTGTGTGTGTGTGTGTGTGTGTGTGTGTGTGTGTGTGTGTGTGTGTGTGTGTGTGTGTGTGTGTGTGTGTGTGTGTGTGTGTGTGTGTGTGTGTGTGTGTGTGTGTGTGTGTGTGTGTGTGTGTGTGTGTGTGTGTGTGTGTGTGTGTGTGTGTGTGTGTGTGTGTGTGTGTGTGTGTGTGTGTGTGTGTGGTGACTAACTTGTGGTGTACCTCAAGTTACCCCACTAACTTGTGGTGTACCTCAAGGCTCTGTCTTAGGCCCTCTCCTCTTCAATATGTATCTTACCTCTGTAGGGAAAGTTCTTCGTCGTCACGATGTGTCCTTCCAAATATTCGCTGACGACATTCAAATCCTTCTCTCGTCTGAGTCTATTTCTCACTCTTCAGTTAGTACCATCCTATCTGATATAGAAAGATGGGCGTTCACTCGTCATCTCAAACTTAATCCTGATAAGACTAAGTATATTCTCTTTCCATCTTCTAATAGTACTACTTCTCTTAGTATACCTCTATCCTGCTCTGTACGTAGTCTTGGTATCATACTCGATAACTCTCTTTCTTTTGATCCACACATATCCGACATTATCAGGTGTTGTAACTATCAACTTAGGCGTATCTATTCCATTCGTAGATATATAACCATCTCTGCTGCCTTTAAGTTAGCTAACTCATTCATCTTTAGTAAAACTCAGTACTGCTGTTCTCTTCTACTATCTCTCAACCACCGCCAGCTTAGGAAACTTCAATGTATTATTAATAAAGCATGTCGTATGATATTTAATCTTCCTTCGGGTTCTCATGTATCTTCTTCTTTACAAAAACTTAGGTTACTTCCCATTAAGGCTCTTGTTGAGTATCGTATTTGTTTAATTATTCATTCAGCTCTTTATCTTCGTAAGCCTGCGTATCTGTTTGACCTTCTGTCTTATAAAACCTCATCTCTTTCTCTTAGGTCTTCTAACGATCCTTTTCTACTAGTTGAACCTTCCTTTCCTTCTAGGCATTCTCACTACAATCGTTGTTTCTCTATCTTAGGACCTCGTATCTACAATAGACTTTCTCCCTCAATACGCTCAATCAAATCTCTATCTCTTTTCAAAAAACATACTAAAAATTTCTTTCTCACTAAGTCTTATTACTGTCTTAATAATATTGTATATATTAGTACTGAATATAAGGTCTGATTGTTTCCTAATTCTGTCTTCTATGTGTATGTGCTTCATGCGTGTGTTTTCTGTTCTTGTGTCTGTATGTTTCTCCATTGTATGCTGTATGTGTGTTGTTGTGTTGAGCTCTGTTATCTGTGTTTGTGTGTCTGTTGTGTTGTGTTCTCTGTCTATTTGTTTGAGTGTATGTCTTTGTGTGTCTGTTATGTTGTGTTTTCTGGTTTGTATTTGTGTGTCTATTTTGTTGTGATTTGTCAATCTGAGTTTATGTCGTTGTATGCCTGTTGTGTTGTCTAAATGTGTTGTATGTTGTGTTGTCTTCTGTGCTGTATGTCGGCTTTGCTATCTTATTCAATATGTATGTGTGTGTGCGTGTGCATTTTTGTGTTTTTGAGTATGTAAACGTGAGTGTATGTTCGTGATTGTGCGTATATGTACTTGTCTTTATGTCTGTTATATGTCTGTTTTGTGTGTGTGTATGGGTGTGTGTATGTAGGTGAGTGTGTGTGTTCGTGATTGTGTATGTGTATGACTCTTGTGCTTGTGTGTGTGTGTGTGTGTGTGTTGTGTGTGTGTGTGTGAGTGTGTGTGTGAGCGCTTTTGAGACCCTCGGGTGAAAAGCGCGATATAAATGTCTTAATGTAATGTAATGTAATGTAATGTGTGTGTGTGTGTGTGTGTGTGTGTGTGTGTGTGTGTGTGTGTGTGTGTGTGTGTGTGTGTGTGTGTGTGTGTGTGTGTGTGTGTGTGTGTGTGTGTGTGTGTGTGTGTGTGTGTGTGTGTGTGTGTGTGTGTGTGTGTGTGTGTGTGTGTGTGTGTGTGTGTGTGTGTGTGTGTGTGTGTGTGTGTGTGTGTGTGTGTGTGTGTGTGTGTGTGTGTGTGTGTGTGTGTGTGTGTGTGTGTGTGTGTGTGTGTGTGTGTGTGTGTGTGTGTGTGTGTGTGTGTGTGTGTGTGTGTGTGTGTGTGTGTGTGTGTGTGTGTGTGTGTGTGTGTGTGTGTGTGTGTGTGTGTGTGTGTGTGTGTGTGTGTGTGTGTGTGTGTGTGTGTGTGTGTGTGTGTGTGTGTGTGTGTGTGTGTGTGTGTGTGTGTGTGTGTGTGTGTGTGTGTGTGTGTGTGTGTGTGTGTGTGTGTGTGTGTGTGTGTGTGTGTGTGTGTGTGTGTGTGTGTGTGTGTGTGTGTGTGTGTGTGTGTGTGTGTGTGTGTGTGTGTGTGTGTGTGTGTGTGTGTGTGTGTGTGTGTGTGTGTGTGTGTGTGTGTGTGTGTGTGTGTGTGTGTGTGTGTGTGTGTGTGTGTGTGTGTGTGTGTGTGTGTGTGTGTGTGTGTGTGTGTGTGTGTGTGTGTGTGTGTGTGTGTGTGTGTGTGTGTGTGTGTGTGTGTGTGTGTGTGTGTGTGTGTGTGTGTGTGTGTGTGTGTGTGTGTGTGTGTGTGTGTGTGTGTGTGTGTGTGTGTGTGTGTGTGTGTGTGTGTGTGTGTGTGTGTGTGTGTGTGTGTGTGTGTGTGTGTGTGTGTGTGTGTGTGTGTGTGTGTGTGTGTGTGTGTGTGTGTGTGTGTGTGTGTGTGTGTGTGTGTGTGTGTGTGTGTGTGTGTGTGTGTGTGTGTGTGTGTGTGTGTGTGTGTGTGTGTGTGTGTGTGTGTGTGTGTGTGTGTGTGACTTATGTGTGTCAATGTGTCGACCAACATTATTGCGACAATGCTATTTTAAATGCTATTATAGCACGTATCGCTACATCTTTCGAAATATAATGATGCAACGCATGGTGAGTCTCATGTGAATTGCGTCTGTTCTATGTAGTCACACAATTAAATACTAAAAGTTGCCAAGCAGAGCTGCGTAAAATCATACAGCTTTAATTGGTGACAACAGCTGTTGAATTTGTTGTTGTTGTTGTTGTTGTTGTTGTTGCTGGCTACGTATTGTCGTTGGGCGCGGCAACAGAATCGTTGGCCTTTCTCAAGATGTCATTATTCTGCCAGTGTGCATCTGTGTGTGTGTGGCTCGCTTCTCTCATGGGACTCAGCAAACACACAAACACACACACATAAGAACACACACACACACGCATTCGTCTGACAAATGAGGCCCATGTAAATAAGAGCGACGCGGGTGTGTGAGTGAGAGTAAGAGAGTAAAAGAGAGAGGGAGAGAGGACGACCTCTTTTAATGTATGTGTATGTGTGTGTGTGTGTGTCCCCAGGGAAATGTATGTCACTGTCCACCTCATTGCTAACACGTGCGGCGTCGCTCATCACCATCTGTGCAACTAACGGCCCCATGCACGGATATTACGCACACAGACACACACACACACACACACAAACACACACACACACACAAACACACACACACACACACACACACACACACACACACACACACACACACACACACACACACACACACATACGACCACATTACAGGGCACAGAATTGCTATCTGCATGCATGCTCTAATCAAGTGCACGACAAAGTTAGAATGTGTTTGTGTGTGTTTTTTTGTTCGTGCAGCGCGATTTCGTGAATACAACTTTGAAAACTTTGTTTTCTACCTAACTTGTGGAAGACCATTGACATATGGAGATGAATGGGGACACATTGTTAGTATATGTGTTAGCACATACATAATTAAAATATATCCGTAAATAAGTAACTAATCAGAAGATGAAGTAATGCGCTCCTAATTGAGTAAGATAGAAGCACTGAGAGGTTCACAACTGAGTTTGACCCGTCAAAACCAACTTTCCACATAGAAATATTACCTTTCAAGTTTGACTTGACGCTTTTACTTAATGTTGTTTGAATTAATTGACTGTGTTGATTATTATCTACACCAATACGCAGCATCTAATATATTTTCAAGATGTTAAATGTTACATTAATTAAACAACTATCCCTATCAACTGTAAAATCATTAATACGCAAGTGTTTTAACACCAAGAGTTTACTAACGATCTGCAGTGATTGCGGTGGTGAAGGGACTGATAAATGATTGCATTCTTCCACTGACCTTTAAGAAGCACCGCGTGAAGTGTTGTCCGTATCACGTGACACCTCTTGCTGCAGAGGATGTGACGCCACCACTCCACGACTGGTCATGACCGCACCGCATAGGCACACTGGCTGTCGATGCGTGGCTGTCATGAGCGCCTGTGTGTTGTAAAGACATCCGACTGTGCTGCACCGGAGCGTGATCGATGTGTCCGAGATTGCAGCAGCGGGCTCTGGCGCCGTGGCAGGTGGACTTGATGATCCCGAGGACGGAGGCGACGTGGACTCCCCGCTGAGCTCGTCATCATCGCGGCCGCACGAGGCGGAGGTGGTGGCCGTGAGAAGAGGATGGTCGGAAGTGACTGCCGCGGCCGAGCTCGATGAGGAGTGGTCACCGAGCGACGACATCTCCAGCAGTCGCTCTGTCTCGGAATCTGCCCCGGCACGACACTCGGCCTTCTTCAGAATGGACTTCTTTCGTTCGGGACTGTGGTGGCCGGACAGTTCTTTCGTTTCGGCCGCTGATAAAGAAGCTCGACTCCCGTGCTTTCCTGGAACACATAAATAACTTCGTGTAATTGCTTGTCTCCCCATACCATCACATAATGTGCATAGAATGCATCCTCATCATCACAAACCAGTGGTTCTTAACTTGTGGGTAATTCCCCACTGGTGGGGAATGGAAGAGTTGACAAGTGGGAAGCTAAAGGTCGTACAGAAAAACAAATGTGTGTTTATATCAATTCAAATTGACATTCAACACGAATTTCACAATTCACAATTCAATTCAACACGAATTGTTATGCTCTCTAATTAAACGAAACAACAATTCATTTTCGTATTTTCGCACATGTAATATAATTCATTTCCACTTCTTCACTAGGCATTACGGTTGTATCTAGCTTACATAATGTATTTCGAACAGTGGTGGTGCCAAGGGGCGGATTGAGGGGTTGGAGCGCCCTTCCAAAAAAAATATGCCAAGCCCCCCTAAGCCCCCCCCCCAAGAAATCATAATCATGGCCATTAAAATTTCTTACCACTGTAAATGAAGTCATGTAATTATGATTCAAGTTCGAGGAATGAATCAGTGTGCCCCAGTCCCTATATTATAATATTATGTAGTCAGCGTTAGAGTGTAGCTCTTCATGTTTCGCCAAGCCCCCTCAACTTTTTCCAAGGGCCCCCCCCCCTCAGCCCCCCCATCGGAAAAATCCTGGCGCCGACACTGATTTCAAATAATCTTAACGAATTGATGAAGGTAGCCATTGAATATATGATACAATATGAATTTGATAGTATATTCAGTGAGCAAAAATAAGCTATTGCAGTTCAGGTTCTTGGAGAATAATGCTGTTTGTTTGAGACATGAGGAACTACACTAAATATGTAAGGTCAGGATTTTTTATTTTTCAATGGTTTCACCCTCTTAATGCCCCCTTGGCGCCGCCACTGAATGAAGTTGTCAGATTTGTGTCTGCTGTACAAGAATATACCAACCCGTGCGCAGAAGTTTGACAGGAGTGAGGAGTTTAACAGTCGAGTGAATGCCTCTCGATCCAGAATTTGGCCTTTGTTGTTGTTGTTGTTGTTGTTGTTGCTTTGCGTGTTGTTGTTGTTGTTGTTCTAGAGGTAGCTGGTGGTGCGAGGTGCGTTCCGAGCTTGTTGCGGTCTCGGCAGACATTGGTCGAATTCGTCCACTTGGCTGGCGAAAAAGTGGAGCCGACAACTTATAATAGTAATAATATTCAATATTATTATAGTTATTATCATGAATATTAATAATATTATTATTGGTATTATTATTATTATCATTGATATTATTGGTGGGTACAGGCAAATTCAGTGTCACAGGAAGTGCAAACGGTAAAAATATGGAGAGTCCGGAAGCTGAAGCATCCAAAAATGCATAGAGAAAGATGGAGATTGAGGAATATAGACTTAGTGACAGGATCGATTTTACGTTGTTTATTTATTACTGTTTTACATGCAGCTATGAAGAGTACAGGGAGGTGCCAGAACTGAGTGCTGATTTGAAAGCGATACGAACACTGAAAAAGGTCCTAAGAACCACCAATGTAGACTGTTGTGGGATACCTCTTGAAAGCGAGCCCTGCGGTGTTTGAGACCGGGTGAGCCATTGACTGGACGAAACTCGAGCGTTTCAGCGACACCTTCGCCGCTTGCTGCCGTGCGGCGATTGAGAGCACGAGCTGCAGCGACGGATGGTGGAGGAGGGGGCGGGTTGAGGTAGGCGGCGGGGACGGCCGTCAAGTCACAGTCAGACGGCCGGGTGCGACAACTGGCGAATGTGTCGTTGCTGGCGAGACTGTCAAGACTGACGTGTGAGATGGGCGCCTTGAAGACACCTGCTCTACCACCGCCCTTGTTACCACCGTTACCACCGATTTCAAGCAGTGCCCGCTCACTGAACACCTGTAAAACACAACGTCCTCTAAGTTATCCTTGTAAGTTAGCTCTGCAAACTACTCTGTCCACTCAAGGTAGCTGAAATGATCCAGGCGGGCTAGAAATATTCCGGAACATTAGATTCATGTCCTCTGTGAATTATATAGGAACTTCTTATGTTCGATTTGTTGGTAGTTTTCATGCGGGTTTTTTATTCAGTAAATTATGACAAAAGATAATCACAATCATAAGACATTGTGACGGGATAATTGTGGCAACATTTTTCAACGAGCGAAGTTTCACAGTCTGAACGTTCGATTGCTTGATCGGGTGGAATTTCCACCTGCCTCCCATTACAATTAATGACACCTGTGTATCATTAATTGAATTAAATCAATTAGTGAATTGACTCAATTAATTGAGCTATATCAATAGAAGCATTTAATGATTTCAATCAGCCAATTAAATGGGGTTGCATCAATTAATTGAACTGACTCACTTGAATAGTTGCCTGAATTGAATCAATTAATTATATTGAGTCAATTGAATCTATTAATGTAATTGAATCAGATAATTGAATTTGAATCAATCAAATCGATTAATTGAATTGAATCAATCAATTGAAGTGCCTATGTGAATACATAGGCACTTCTTGCTGTGAAATAGGTAGAATTTGTATATTATCTCTCAGATGATAAAACAAACCGTTCTGTTTACAATTTATATAAGATATTGGTTAATTGTTTTATAGTGGAATCATTGCCATAATACATCAAGATTCTATTCAAATATCCTTACTACAAAATTTATTTAAGTTCATTGAAGTCTATTTGTTAGTATACACAAAAATATTTATATGATTTAGATTTCAAATTAATAAATTGATTTGAATACTTGTTTTTCTCTTCA
This sequence comes from Sacculina carcini, assembly GCA_916048095.2. Lineage (NCBI taxonomy): Eukaryota > Metazoa > Arthropoda > Thecostraca > Sacculinidae > Sacculina > Sacculina carcini. Next base: position 878,690 of record OU696579.1, on the reverse strand, counting down.
ACTGCGGAATTTCTGCTAAATACTGCTGATTTACGCACTACTGCTGATGCATTCTTCAGAGTAATATCAACTGAATAGGCGGGTGGTTAGTGCAGTCTATACGACGTAGAAATTTGCCGTGAATAAAAGCTTTAGATGATATTTTGCAGGCTGCACACGCATGTGACAAATGTGTGAAAAACAATGCATTTGCAGCATTGAAAGCATCTAGCAAATACAGTGTAGTTTTGTGTTGAAAGCAGTGCATGTTTAGCAAACACACAACACAATTTCTTCCTACATTAACTTTTCCGCTCATTAGCGAGGTGAATTTTATCATAAAAAGTTATAATACTAATTGGTTTGATCAAAATGATCACGTCAATTGAATGAATTAATTCATTTTAATAACTGCTGATGTTTTCGTAAAAAACCATCATCAGGTTTATGTTAACTTCAGTTCAAACAATCCTAGGAATTTTGCTGTGAAATCAGTCGGACATGTTTTAGGTATAATATTTAAGAATTAAGCTTCAGGTTGAGGCTTATCGTATTCAATATTACAGGTAGTGTTATGTGTTTGTATTTGTGCGTTGACAGATCTGCAAGTTTAAATACATGCTCTCCGAATATGCCTCACTTAGCTTCGAGTACATGTTGCTAAGAGTGAATTTTCTTTGTCCTCATTTCAGATAACATTTCATGAGTACTGTTTTCTAGTTCTGCCTGTTCTTATGTCGGAAACCTAACATACAATAATAGTCAAAATTACTTGGTGTGCTACTACTTCGCTGGGGGCGAAACGGTCGCACCTGAATGACGTCACGATGACGTCACACCATTGTCAGCCAATAACTGCATGCCAAGTGACACCAGGTCAGTCAGGTCAAGTGAAAACGGACACGCAGTCAAATTGATGCTAAAAACTGCTGTCAAATGTACAAGCATTGTGGACCTTTGTGGTAATGTGCAAGTGATTTCAAGTGTTGCTAGTGTGATATGCGCTAGTGCTCTTCAAGTCTGCAAGTGTTCTGCCATGTCATTATTATCTACAAGAGTCTATTACGTGGCTCTATATTCGGAGGATCGCTTCGAAAACCTCGGGTGACTATCACACAATTTAGTTCGGAACTTCGCCCACTTTGAAGGCAAAATTTCCTACGCTTAAACCTTATCTTATAACCTTTATCCTAAAATATTTCATTATAGTTCAGCATCATTAGGACCACATCACATTTACTTCACTACTAGACAATTTACTTCAATACTCCTACATCTTAAAATACGGTTTATATTTGAACGAGCGAGTAAGCATTAATGTAGTGCGTATTAGAGATTCTATTAAAATGTGAATACAGGCATGTGCTACAGCTCGTAGCATGTGCGAATATGAATTGCAAATTCAGTGGCGAGTGCATTTCGCAAGCCGAATTGACACAAACGCTCACCTGCCGATTATCTTGAACAACGGAACTGTCACACTATCTCCCACACACACACACACACACACACACACACACACACACACACACTAGAGAAAGAGGACAGGAAGTAGGAAGAGCGGAGAGAGGAGAAACGTCTAGCAAGTCATAGAAAATGACCAGCAGGAGCTGACGAAGTCCTCGCAGAGAACAGTGAAGTCTGAAAGTTTGAAAGAGCAAACATAAAAAATATTGTTGCTTTTATTGCTTGAAGATATGGTTTTAATTAATTCATTTATTAACTGATTCGAGTGCATTTGTGTACACCAAACTGACGCTGTTTGCAAGCAGAATTTATCTGTTTACGAATAATCAATTAATCACAGAATGATGAAATAATATGTCAATTCAAATTCGCTTATGAATTTTAGTAAAATCAGTTTTTTTAGTAAAGACAGTTAATTTTAGTAAATAGCATAAGATAATTCCTCTCGTAGTTCATAGAGTTTCTCGACGCCAAAACTTCGCCAGAAAGTTTGTTGGGGCATTTTTATCAATGTACTTCTATTGCCCTACATATTAGCACATACCACACAATGTTTCCACGCTGATGAGTACATTTTGTACTCACCAGCTAGAAAATACCGCGCCTATTGAGATTCATTCGTCGTGTGTGACCCAGCGCGAATGGGAATTTATGATGGCGAAATATGCCTGTGTATAAGAGCGTTTATGTATGTGCGTGTGTGTGTGTGTGTGTGTATTTATGTGTGTGTGTGTGTGTGTGTGTGTGTGTATTTATGTGTGCTTGGATGAAGTTTATGCTGGCGGAGTTACCCCACGCATCGATTTTCACAGCAAATGACGTAAACGCAGAATGATGTATGCATGCATGAAATGCCCCGCTCTTAAATGATAAATTGCTTCTATTGTGCGAATTTGAGGCACTTTCAGCAATGTCAAATGAACCCAAGCAATAATATCAAACCGAAACATAAATTTAAGCATTCTGAATACAGCACGTAAAATTCCGTAGAAAACTTTGCAAGTGCGGGGTTGTCTTAAAGAAATACTTGGTCGTATAATATATATGTTTCTTTTGTACTATTGCATTTTGTTCTGCATTATTGCATATTGCTTCTTTTGTATTGTTCCTGGCAAAAACTTTTGCTTTTCGAACTCTCTTTCTCTTTACATGTTTTGGGCAATTACAGTACATCTGGGGCCACCGCAGGGTGGTCATAATGCTTGCACTCTTCCCATGCTACTGTATTTGCCTGTAATTAATAGTAATCATAATAATTTTGTTCGTTTCACTCCGATAAATGCTCATATTACCACGTTCTATAGGAAATTAAACCAAAACGGTTGGTAGAAAACGGTATGATATTAATGGCAGGGCAATGTGAACACTCACTGTTTCACTGTTGGCGACAGTGTTGCCCGCGGCGACATCTGGTTTCACTGTTGTGTCGGCACTGTCCACTGGCATAGGCTGTGAGCTACACCACTCCTTGTTCCTGTCGAAGAAATGCGTGCAAACACACAAACACATACACACACATACAGATACACACACGCATATATACATGAGGATGAAAAACATACCGCAAGAAGAAATTTAATTAAAAAAAGAATGATTTAAGAATTATAATTATACTTCCTAAATTAAATGCATGCTTTAAGATTACATGCGAACTTTGGTTGTGTGTGTGTGTGTGTATGCATGTATGTAAATTAGAACCGACATGTTCTATATATATAATACTGGTCGCAAAATTACCCACTTACCCACCTGATAATATATAGCGGAAACGAAAAATGTCGCCATATAATGTGAATGTAAGCGACATACGATTTTTCCGAAAAGAAGATAGTCCTTGTTTGATGAGCCTATGAATGACACCAACAGATTCGCAGATACATGTGTAGCATATGTGTGTGTGTGTGTGTGTGTGTGTGTGTTTGTGTGTGCGTGTGTGCGTGTGTGCGTGTGTGTGTGATTGATCGCTCCTAGGTGTTGCCCACATTAATATGATAATGACTGGGTGTTTGCTATGCATGTGAGTGTATGTGTGTGTGTGTGTGTGTGGGTGTGTGAATGTAAATGTGTGTGTGCGTGATCATGTTAAAACCAATATGTAGGTATACATAGCGAAATTAATGAAAAGACGGTGTTTACGGCTGCTCTACAATATAGCTGGCTTAATTCAGAAATCAAAGAGGAAAAATAAATTGATCTTATCTGTATAGTTTATATGTTGGGTGAAATTCATCATTATATCTCCGAGAACATATAATCAGAGAGCTCAATCTATTCGTTCATGTAAAGTTGTGTAAAATTATCTTTCTATAGTCGGTTTATACCACTCAAATAACTTTAATGATACAGCCTAAGTTGACCTAACATTATCGTACCTAACCTAATGTAATCTAACCCACTAACCCAGTGGTTCCTAACATTTTTTAGTGTTCGCATCTTCTCAATTCAGCAGTCAGTATTTGTACCCCCTAAATTCTTGTTAGTTATGTGCAAAAATTAATATACAAACGACATAATCACAAAACTTTTGTTCATACAATATTCGTACAAATAAAAGTTCCTTCAAGTGTCTTTTGGCTATTTCCCGGGAAAACTAGCTAGCCTAAACATAATATGCGGTCGAACGGTACAATGGTGTATGTGAACGTTGTTCGGTATGCAACTCAGTAGACTTAACAGAATTCACTTGCAATTACCTTGCATCTTGCTGTTGTTGTTGTTGTTGTTGTTGATTACGATGTTGTTGTGGTTCCAGTTGTTGATGTTGTAGGTTGTGTCCGTGATTTCTGACACAACCTGCTCCTGTCGTACCTTTCGTGCTGTTACTAACACTTCCCTCTCCTATACTGATGTTTTTCGCTGCACAAACAAACAGCAAACATATTTTCACCAGGATGTTTGTGCAAGAGAACGGTATAAATGCATGGTATGTGTTTGTGTGAGTGGGTGCATGCGCGTAGATACTGGATGGTATGGGGGTATATACATCCCTTGACAAATTGATTCGGGGCATGAATATGCAATTATACCCCCGATAATTCTGCTGAGTTCAGTTCAATGCCTATATTGTCATCAAACTCAGCATAGCAAAAGAGTAATAATACACACAAAAAATATGCGCGTGTGTATGTAATTGTATATAATATACTTTTCATTGAGGTATGTGTGTTCTAATTGACTAGGCAAAGAATTTGTCGGGGCTCCAGGCAATTGAACACTAATGCATGATGGCTGTCATCCCCCGATCCAACCAATCTACGTCCTTGTATGTGTGTGTGTGTGTGTGTGTGTGTGTGTGTGTGTGTGTGTTTTCTTGTTAGACTAAATATTTGTGTAAAACGTTAAGGCAATTCATAGTGCAATACATACTTGGCAAAATTACCCATTACCCATGGTCATCCCATTCCCTCCCATAATTATATTGAGTACAACAGCTTTGGCATTTGCAAGCTTGTATATCAATTAATTTAAATAAAAATGTTTGAAAATATTGCGTTGATATCAAAGAAACATTCCAAATTAATACAGCCTAATGATTTAATATGTGTTTATGTTATATTATATTAATAATGTGATCTAATACGACCATCGTTAACGACACCCATTTTTGCGTGATGCATTTTGCCGATGGGCATTTGGTAGATTTACGAGCACATTCAAATGAGTATTTGATGAGGCCACACAGTTGGCATAGCCAGGCATGAATATGCATTGTTGCAGCCACTATGAGAGGCTATGTTCACTATGTTCTCGTCTCGAGTCTCGCCAACCCTGTTTGGTATGCATATAGGCATTTGGCGCACTGGCAAATGTGGCCGCTGTGTCAGTGTTTGTGTCAGTGTTTGTGTCAGTGTTTGTGTCAGTGTTTGTGTCAGTGTTTGTGTCAGTGTTTGTGTCAGTGTTTGTGTCAGTGTTTGTGTCAGTGTTTGTGTCAGTGTTTGTGTCAGTGTTTGTGTCAGTGTTTGTGTCAGTGTTTGTGTCAGTGTTTGTGTCAGTGCTTGTGTCAGTTTTTGTGTCAGTGTTTGTGTCAGTGTTTGTGTCAGTGTTTGTGGCAGTGTTTGTGTCAGTGTTTGTGGCAGTGTTTGTGTCAGTGTTTGTGTCAGTGTTTGTGTCAGTGTTTGTGTCAGTGTTTGTGGCAGTGTTTGTGTCAGTGTTTGTGTCAGTGTTTGTGGCAGTGTTTGTGTCAGTGTTTGTGGCAGTGTTTGTGTCAGTGTTTGTGGCAGTGTTTGTGGCAGTGTTTGTGTCAGTGTTTGTGTCAGTGTTTATGTCAGTGTTTGTGTCAGTGTTTGTGTCAGTGTTTGTGTCAGTGTTTGTGGCAGTGTTTGTGGCAGTGTTTGTGTCAGTGTTTGTGTCAGTGTTTGTGTCAGTGTTTGTGTCAGTGTTTGTGTCAGTGTTTGTGTCAGTGTTTGTGTCAGTGCTTGTGGCAGTGTTTGTGTCAGTGTTTGTGTCAGTGTTTGTGTCAGTGTTTGTGGGAGTGTTTGTGTCAGTGTTTGTGTCAGTGTTTGTATCAGTGTTTGTGTCAGTGTTTGTGTCAGTGTTTGTGTCAGTGTTTGTGGCAGTGTTTGTGTCAGTGTTTGTGGCAGTGTTTGTGTCAGTGTTTGTGTCAGTGTTTGTGTCAGTGTTTGTGTCAGTGTTTGTGGCAGTGTTTGTGGCAGTGTTTGTGGCAGTGTTTGTGGCAGTGTTTGTGTCAGTGTTTGTGTCAGTGTTTGTGGCAGTGTTTGTGGCAGTGTTTGTGGCAGTGTTTGTGTCAGTGTTTGTGGCAGTGTTTGTGGCAGTGTTTGTGTCAGTGTTTGTGTCAGTGTTTGTGTCAGTGTTTGTGGCAGTGTTTGTGTCAGTGTTTGTGGCAGTGTTTGTGTCAGTGTTTGTGTCAGTGTTTGTGTCAGTGTTTGTGTCAGTGTTTGTGGCAGTGTTTGTGTCAGTGTTTGTGGCAGTGTTTGTGTTGTGCAAACTTGATGCCGGCGTATCTCGTGTCAGACAAGCCCTGCTCGCCTGATAACTAACCGAGGAATTTACCGCTTGGATCTCGTTATTTACGTGTTTGTTTGTGTGTGTGTTTGGTTGTCTGTATGTGTGTTTGTTAATACTTCGCTGCTTTTCTGTGCGTGTGTGTATGTGTGTGTGTGTGCGTGTCTTTGTATGTCTATAAGTGTGGGTGTGTTTGAATGTTAGCATATTTGTGAATTTGTGTAATCGTGTGTTTGAGTGTGTACAAGTGTGTGTGTGTGTGTGTGTGTGGGTCTGTTTGTGTGTGTGTTTGTGTATTTTTATAAATTTGTAGTGCGCAGGACTTCGTCTGAGTCAAGAGTTAGTCTGTTCCGCCATAATGAGACGAAATTGTCTTATAAATGGTCCAACAAGACAATCTATCAATATTTCTGATGTATTTTTCAATACCTTTATTATGTATCAAATAGACGTTTAGATTGTTTTGGGATTATTTTCAGTCAATATTTAGGTATTATTAATATTGCTATAAATTGCATGATAATGGCAAAATATAACTTCGAACATTATTGGATACTTCCAGTACACATGGGGCCACCGCAGGATGGTAATAGTGCCTGCACTCTTCCCGCATACTACTGGATAATAATAAAAATAATGTGTGCGTGTGTGAGTATAGGTACAAATTTGCTAGCAAGAAGACACTGACACAAAATCACACACAAATTCAGGTTTACAGCGTTGCGGGGTGATGAAGGTAGCTAAGCCAGTGTCAATAGGCGCACGTTTACGTCAATAAACGCTCGCATTTGACTCACAGTTGAGTCGTGGCTGTGTAATCGATAGAAAACACCACCACCAGCTGACTGCGTTCAGTTGTTTACACGCGCGTTGTCATAGCGACCTCGCTGAAGGGTGTGCGCACACTAAATTAAATATTGACACGCTCGTATATGATATGCTCGGCTGCGATGCATAAGCACAACTCAAGCACATATATGGCTGTATATATGACATTGCCTAGTAGAAAGCGGCATACACACACACACATATATGCGCCGACTGGAGGAAAAAGTCAACATTTTCACACGCAAGTAGCGAATCACTATTATCGTGGGCAAATAGCAGTAGGACCACACTACAGTGTCACACGCTAACGATACATTGATTAAGCCATTTGCACCACTAGCCAAATCCCACACTAGCCACTTTGTCGGTATTTGCGTGTAAAAGTGCATGAGTATTGTACATTTGTGCTTATATTTGCTAAACAAAATCACATTACAAATCCACTTTGAGGCCATTTTTGTATCACTTTGCGTGTTGTGAATAAAAATGACAATATGCCTAGGAATAATATGGTAATTAATCTCCTGAATAGACTCAAATATAAGTAGTATTTGTCCTGGCAGAAAGCGTTTAAGTTTTACGGTGTTATCCTAATTTTCTTATGACAGCTCAATTTTTCGCGTCCAACACATATATACTTCATTTGTGTTATTACATTATTAATTAGCTAATTAGTTGACTGATAATTGACTGCCTGATTGTTGTGTTGACTGACTGATAATTAGTTGACTGATAATTAATCATTTAAATTTGCAATGCTAAAACACAGACAACGTGAACATTACTAATCTCTCAACAAGGAATTACGTATAAATATGATATTGTACCTTGTATATCTTTAAACCTGTGAAACCGAGAGTCCAAGTGTATTACAGTGCTGATTAGCGGCTACATAGTGAAAATAATAATATTTTCTGAGTTGCGGCAACTGTGAGTGTGTGATTGCGCTGACCTGGATCAACAATGACGTCTATGATGTCGACTGACTTGGCGAACGCGTCCCTCAAGTTGACATCGTGAATGTTCTCATCACTGCTCTCGCGCTTGGCTTTCTCCAGTGCCTCTCGTCGCTTCATCGCTTTCTCGCGCTGCATCTGTGTCTTGTAAAACTCGGCAAAATTGTTGACAATAATTGGGATCGGCAGAGCGACAACCAGCACTCCACAAATAGCGCAAACTCCGCCAATCACCTTGCCGAGGGAGGTTCGAGGAGACATATCTCCATATCCCACGGTCGTCATCGTAATCAAAGCCCACCAAAACGTCTCCGGAATGCTGGTGTATTGTGTGCCTTCGTCCTCCTTCTCGGCAAAATAGCAGAGACTCGAAAAGATCAGCACAGTGATGGCCAGAAACATCAACAAAAGACCGAGTTCCTTGTACGAGTTGCGCAAGGTGAAGCCCAGACTCTGCAGTCCTGTCGAGTGCCTAGCCAGCTTCAATATTCGAAGGATTCGCATGATTCGAAAGATTTGAACGACTCTGCGAACGTCGTCGAACTGTGACTCCTTCTTGTTGGACTCGACGAGGAAGAGCGACACGTAGAACGGCATAATGGCCAGAAGATCGATGACGTTCATGGCGCCCTTGAAGAACTGCCACTTGTTGGGCGACGCGGCAAAACGCAACAAATACTCGAGCGAGAACCACGTGATGCACACCACCTCCACTTGAGCCAGGTAGTTGTTGTCCGTTCCTCCCTCCTCCTGCAGGCTGGGCATGGTGTTGAGTACGAGGGCCGTGGTGGATATGACGATGAACAAGATCGAAATGATCGCCAAAACCTTCACCAATCAAACAAGGCACAACAATTATCGTGTGAAAATATCAATTGAGGTTCAACAAGAATATTTGTTATTGAACATCCATATCTGTGAGCTTTTTCCAATTATTTTTATTGCCTATATATTAATGCTAAATATATTTATTGAATTGTTATTAATTATGATAATACAAAGTTTACACTCATCTGAAGAATATCTACACCGAGTTTGAACGAGTTTGATCAACTGTTACATCATCGCAATACAGAACAATTACCCTTCCATATTCAACCAGTGCTGGTGTATTATGAAGAGGGTTCACTCGGCGTAAATTGCAGCAAGTTTTGCATAAGAGAACTAGCAAATAATATCAGCGGGTTACGGCTAAAATTACAGCTGTATTACACAAACAAGCGGTAATTCAGCAAGCCATGCATTTCTAATATAACTGATACCTGATAGCACACGATTCTCAATGCTGTTAGACTTATTTGTCTATCAATCCTGCTACATTTTCGGCTACACAAATTTACTACATCTTTCAGTCTAACCAGGTAACATTTTAATATGAATTTAGTGATGCTAGATTGCCGTGAGTGACACATATAACACAACTAGACAACACAAATAATATGAATCCTTCAACACCTACACTAGAACTCGCCGTCAAATTTTGATGTGTTCAGCCAGACGAACAAATGAATCAATTTTCTGTGAATAAATGCAAGATTCAAGAGATGTTCGTATCAAGTTGAACATTACAAACATATCTAAACATATCAATCCATTTCTACACGGAAAAATGTACAAAAAGTGTAATGTGTACGGTGAAATTCATTTATCAATATAAAATATTGAGCTGATTTTATACCTGGGAAATATGTTTAGTGTAAACTGGCAAAAGCAAATTAGCTGGGGAATCTTTCAATGTAATATTTGTCCTTTTCTTACATATATTCTTGGTGAATTCAGGTTTGTTCGTATGTACATGTATTTGCATTCTCCATGTAACTCAACGGACAAACAGTATAAGTTTGCTACATATTTAATATTGAATACAGATTGGACATACACTTTATGATCTTCAAGCCTACAGACCATATTTCCCCCTTGGTTTTTGTATAAAAGCATGTTTCCTGAGTAATTTCACACTCACCCTGGCTCCTAGTGAGGTAGTTGGCTTTTCCATCAAATCCCACAAGAACTTCTGATAAGGAACGCACGCACCGTCACCAAAGCCTTCATCTTCAGGAGTCAGAGCGTCCGTCTCCTTCTTCATTTCCTCCTGCACGTGTTCCTTGCGTTGATGGTACTTGTGTTGGCAGCACGACTCGAGAAACAGCTCGTCCACGCCCCAGTAGGTGAGATCGTCGCTGAATGCTATCACGCACATCTCGTCAACCAGATGCAGTTTGCCGGTGCGGTAGAAGTTCAGTATGCTGGCGAAGGCCCGCGGATGTCTGTCGAAGAAGTACTCGTTGTCCATCAGCGAGTATTCGTCGCAGATCTGCATGATTTCCTCGTGCGACTTGCACTCCCTCAACCTGCCGAGTCTTGTGCGTGGCAGACGCTCCAGCGTGGTCCATAACACCTCGTGTCGCATCCCTCCGACATTGATGATCACGCGACGGTTCATCTGGTGGCTCCTGATGATGGTGAACGGCTCCGGAGGCGACGGACATCCGTCCTCGTCCTCGCCTGTCGTCGTCACCTCGTGTCCTGCCAGAGGAGCGGACGCAGGCTGCTGTGTGCCGGTGTGCTCGGCCAATCCTCCGGCGGCAGCGGTGGCGGCACGTGGGCCGGGCTTGTCGAGCGATGAGCCGTCGCGTCCGCTGGCTCTCGCCGTGTCGGCCCTCTTCATCTCGTTAGATCATCGATCCAGCCAGCATCTCGACCAACTGCAACAGGGTCCCACACACACACACACACACACACACACACACACACACACACACACACACACACACACACACACACACACAAGCGGCCACATGAAGTTGAGACCAAGTGTAGGTTATCGATGCGGTTACAAAAGTCAACAAGTGTGATACGACGGTTATTATCTCACAACAGCGTTATTACCGCTAGCAATTACACCACAATGACACAATATCATACAAACACGCACACACAGCGATATATAGACACACACACACACACACACACACACACACACACACACACACACACACACACACACACACACACACACACACACACACACACACACAGTGAATATTTCAGTACATCATCAACACACTCGCATTAGGCTCAAACGAGCCAGGTTGAAATAGCGTAATTAGAGGGACAGCCCGGATGAACCACGAACAGGAAATGAATGAGCCATGCGTGCTGTATTGGGACATACGCACTTCCGCTCGTGTGATGCGAGTGTTAGTGTGAGGTACGACTGACACACCCTGTATTATCCCAGCATGTTATATCTATGAATGGACTGCTTTGTGTACATTCCGCAATAATAGTTATATGCAGTGATGCCGCCAATGAGGGTGTTGGGGAGTGGGATGGAGCCGGCCAAAATGTTCCAGTTCCCCCGAGCCTCTTGAAAATCCTGACCTTACATATTTCAGGTGTAGTTCCACTGCATCTCAGAGTGGCAATACGTTCACTTTTTCGCGGAAATGTCCTATTTGGGAGCTGTTCGACCTGTCAGGATGTCTTGCTAAACTCTTTCAAATGTATATAGCATATAAGGTCATATAGGTCAAGGTAGTATATATTATATAAGGTATATATAGTTTGAGTAGTTAAATTCGATATGGTGCATCTGCGATTGTATTAATCATTTGGTCTGTGCTTGAAAAATGACAATCAAAACATTTGTCATTGGCCTATAAAAAGGTGAATTTTTCAATAAAATTTAATTTTTTAGTTAAAAGCTCACATTTTTTGCGCGCACAAAAATGTCTTCGTTTTAGAGATTCCTTATATGGTCACCTCATGTTTTGCCAATCCCCCACATCTGTTTCTTGAACCCCCCACCCTTAGCTCTTCTCTGGAAAAATCCTCGCTCTGCCACTGGTTATAAACAATGATCAAGTTACCTTATTGGCAGTGTTCTCCAGTTTGTAGCCCTGTGGCCAGCATGACATGTCACTTTGTTGCAGGCCGTATCATCATGTTTGTTGCAGAAGTCACTAAGTCACTGTATCATCATGTTTGATTAAGTCTCGGAGAACACAATCCTTGCTTTTTCAACAGAATCCACAACACGGCGGAACAACACACAGACATACGCACATTCTGGCCATGAAATGTGCTGGTTAAAGTCTGGCTTTTAATCGTAGATTTTCACATTTTTGAAAGATCGACAACAGGAAGCAACAAATAGAAGAGGGGCAGTGCACGAGAATGAATATTAGACGAGATGATAATTCACTAGAGATTAGCGCAGCTGCACGAATCAACAGTCGGCTGCTAGCTATCAGCTGCTACTGCAGGCCCACACAAACAGCTGTCAAAAACACACACACACACATCCACATGCACACCGACATACAAACACACGCACACACATGGTCGATCGAACTGACCCGCGCACACACACACACGCACGCATACACGCACGCGCACACACACACACACGCGCACAAACACACATGAGATGGTCATCCAGAGACCTCTATAAAAAGGCTCTGTCATGATTCCCACTTGACAAATCTTGTTTCCATAGCATCAACATGATGATGAGTGGTTGAAAATCTGGCATTGGTCGTATGTATATGAACTTGTGACTTGCCCAAGCGTACATAAACGTGCGGTTCACACGAAAGCCGACGCAAAATGTCATTGTACTGGCGTGACCAGGGAGATATTATCGTATCTGCGTCAGTGGAGAATATATTACAGGTCCCATCGTGAGTCCATTGATAGCGATAAAGGCTAGTAGAGTCAAGCCAAGGTGTTAATAAACAGACCAGAGTCAGGTTCGAACCGCGAACTTCCTGAACAATTTTTGAACAATTTAAGTTTCTTAGCTATTCACCATGAAAATATTGCAATAAAAAAATATAACTGAAAATATTTTTGGTAAATTTTTAAATACTTTTTTTTTACAATATATTTATCATTTATGAGTATTATCCAGTATAAATTTTAACACGGATAATACAGATTTTATATTATGTATTTTAGTAAATTATATAAAACAATATTGAGTAAGAGAATAACTAGATCGGTTTGTTTAACGCTGCAATATAAAAACAAAATCCAAAACAATAAAAAACAATTAAAAAACAAAGTGTCATGCAGAGTCAAATACAGAAGACCAACAATGACATATATTTGATACAGCACACATTATTTAAACAGAGGTGCAGTAGGTAGAAAAGGCAGTGAATATAACAAAGAACAGTCAAGAGATTATACTAGCCGATAAATGAGGCAATATGTGTTAAACCAACAACATACGAATATATAACGGACGAAGCCTTAAACGAATGTGTAGACAATGCGTTACATATATTATAATTGATAAATTGTTCATCAAGCTTCTGCTTATAAACAAATCTTTTCTTCCAGCACGCAAGGTGGAGTATATCAATATATGATTTGAATGTTATTAATTTAATATATTTAGTATATTCCACTCTCCTATCTACCGATGTTTCGTCATTAATTGTTAACTTGATGTTGTGCAATTATATGTTATGACGTTCACAATTTATTGTCGAAATCATACAAATCATAACAGCATCCACCGCATGGTATCCACTAGTCTACACAAATCAAATCAATTCAAATACATTCTATAGCTCTAAATATTACCAAAAACAATTAGCCTGTATCAGGGGGTAGGGGGTTGGCGCATTTCCGAGGAGGACTGATTACAACACAGCATATAAGTGTTGCCTTAAGCTGACACAGCACCGGAATACTTCAGATTCGAGGCAGTTATATTGTGTGCGCATTAGTCTCCTGTTTAAACCAGCCGTGAAGGCATTTGGGAACTGCAGATTGGCAATGAAACTCCACTCTGGCCACTTCCTTCATTGATTCAGCTGCGAGAATCAGTAGAAAAATGACGTTCTCATCGTCAGATTTCAGCAGAGCCGACAAAATCACTCCATCATCTTCATACTGCATATCAGAACACACAAACACGCACACACGCACACATACATACTTACACAGGCACACACACACACATACATACAAAGGCTCACCCAATACAAGTTTTTAATAAACAATGCCAACTTTGGCACTTTTAGTACGCGGTCGATAATCTCTCTCAGACTATATCCAGATTTATACCAAACTTTTAGCAATGGCGGCGCCAGGATTTTACCGTTGGGGGCTGAGGGGGATGAGGAAGAAATGCGGGGGTTCGGTGAAACATGAGGAACTACATTCGAAATGTGCATGGTCAGGATTTTTGGGGGAGCTCAGTGGGACTTATCACATTTGGGAGGGGGGGGGGGTTAATTCATCCTCTTCAACCCCCCCCCCCCCCCCCTTGGCACCGCAACTGCCATTTTGGCAGTGAATGCTAGCAACATCCAACAGACTGAAAATGTAACAGCTTTATGCAGGATACTGACCACAATACTGAACAACACACAAGTCAGTAATTAACAATGTCAAATTATTCCAAATTACCAAACTGTTTTAGTTTCCTTTTCGTCCTTATTTTTGACATTTCAAATGTTCCGTAGTTGTTTTGCTAGAGAGCGTTGGGTTTAAAATATTTACCAATCACGCTCGATCATCTTGAATTAATTATAATTATTATAATAATTGCAACAACAATAGCAGAAGGTGTTTCAAGAGCAGACGCGCGAGTGTTCAGAAAACCTTGGCGTTGTTCCTGCTGGTAAACACAGGTTCAGAAGGGTACATTCCCGATTCACTCCAAGTAAGACATTTTCCCGTCAATGTGTCCACCTTGATCAGCTACAACCACATAACCACACACACACAAATACATCTATTTTAACGGCAAGTTATTGATACTTGCTGGAACCAAGACAATTAAATCGGAGTAATGTACTTGTTAGACAAACACATAAATGAAAGAAGACATCGGTGTACATCGAGAAAATCAAGATTTTCAAAAGACAAATATAAAGTTTAGCTTCCCCTCACTCAGATCGATAAAAAGAATGAAAAGACAACTATGACAGACGGACCACCCGAGCCTAGCTCATGTCCTGTAGTACAATAAGGTGAGTACAGATGTTAGTACACGCACACACACGCACACACACACACACACACTCAAACACACGGATACACACATACACATACATACACAGTGGTGTGTCTGTATTCGGTTTCAATTTGCTTCGAGAACATTCTCATTAAGCCAAAACACTCTGCAAAGCATGGTGCTGAATAAAAACTGTGATGCCTAATTAAACTGTGATGCCTGTGAAGCTAAATTGCGCACCTCTGTTGTTACTATTAAATGCTGCACTCGAAATTATTCGGTCGTTCTTGAATTTCTATAGGCATCTTGACAAGTTTATTGTCTCACAATGATCAAATTGTGAGTAAGTACGACATGTTTTGACGTAAACACAAATGATAAAAACTCCTCCGTACGACTTGCATATCAGCAATGTTTGTCGACATAATTGGTTTATGATTCGTGGCTCACCTGGGCGGGACAAGATGTGTCGACATCCGACGAGATAGCGTAGAAATAGCGGTATGATTTGCCGTTGTGATGTGCGTAGTTGATTCGGGGCACCTCGCAGCCAATGTCACACAACAACTGTGGAGGAACGAAATAATCATTGCTCGGATTCTCCTGCGGGGATGGCACAGATGAATGTTTTGTCTTTGAGGAAACATGTTTCTGTTTGCTGCTTTGCTCTTGGTCAGAGGTCGTACACTGTGCAATATCATTTTGTGTGTCGCAAGTCTCATGGGTATCGCCCGGCGTGCTATCATGGGTATCACCAGGCGTGCTCTTGTTTTCTGGCGGCGTTCTGTGAGTGTTTGTCGTTGTTGAGGAAGGCACGATGTCACTCTTGAACAGAGGCAGTCGGAACCTCAAGGGTCGACTGCGAAACATTTCAGCAAAATCGGCATTCCACTGGGCTTCCTTAAAATGCAAAATCACACGACAATCAGTTTTTTGTATGAAATGAATTCATTGTAACACCATCAAGATTGACAATTAGACATTGGTATTTATCCAGATATTCAAATAGTAATGAAATATGAGTCACTTTGGCTCACTTTCAAGGAAGCGATGTACATACACTGCAACATGTCTGGATTTCGGTATCCACACAAGTCCACCACTAAATGCTGGTCTGTCTCGAATGCGTTGATCGTGTGCATGAAAAAGATGGCGCGTGTGTGATACTCGGTACTCACAACTCTACCGGAACTACGCTCCACCACTATGAAGCGCGTCTGAAACATACAAATAAATTGTCACACACACAATGTACGCACGTGCGCACATACACACACATACGCACACATACACACATACGCACACATACACACACATACGCACACATACACACACATCTCTTTCAACTATGTGTTGACCAGAGATGTAATTTTGCATGGAACAGAACAAATACAATTATCGGACTATAAAAAGGAAATTACAAAATGTTTAATGAGTATTTCAAAAATATATATTGGGAAGAAACATTGGAAGGAGATATTGATGTGCAGTATAACGCCTTTTGTCGTATATACGATGATGGAGTGAGAACGTATGTGCCGATCATGAAACATACGAAGAAAAAAAGCAGTGTTAACAAGCAAAACTTCCATGGAAGCGAAAAGAGAGAGAGATCAACTATGGAAGAACTACAGAAAAGTCTTAGATTCTGACAGTGAAGAGAGATACAAATATAGTAGAAACAACTATACAAGAGTCAGAAGAGAAGCACAGAAACAATATGAAAAAGACGTACTGGAAAAGTACAAGGTTGAACCGAAATTGTTTCACGGCTATATCAACAGCCGTACCAAAAAAAAAATAATTCAATGTATAGCGGTGAATGGACAAAGATATACGACTGACGATGATATATGTGAGATTTTAAACGAGCATTTCCAATCGGTATTCACAGATGAACTAGACTGCACAATGGAAAGAGAACATTCACCGTCTAGAGAAATGGAGGCGATTGAGATTACCGAATATCAAGTGCAAAAAGAAATGGAGTCGCTGCAAAGATACAAATCGAGCGGACCTGATGACATAGCGAGCTATGTGCTGAAAGAATGCGCCAAAACACTATGCAAGCCTTTGAAAATAATGACGAAAAACTCAATGAGAAATGGCAAATTGCCAACGGTATGGAAAGAAGCCAACGTAGCACCGCTGCTTAAAAAGGGCAACGATGAAGATCCGAAAAAATATAGACCGATCTCGCTGACCAGTGTCGCATGCAAAATTATGGAAAAAATTATAAAAAAACAGTGGGTCAATTATCTGGAAAGCAACCAAATTATTACTCAAAGTCAATTCGGATTTAGAAGTAATAGATCTACAGCAGCAAATCTTGTCAGTTTTACAGTCGTATTACTGAGAATATACAGGAAAGAGGACAGTGGACAGTGGATGCTGTTTACATAGATTTTGAAAAAGCATTCGACAAGGTCCCTCACGATAAATTACTCTACAAGTTGAGGACCATCGGAGGAATCAACGAGGAACTGGAAACATGGATTGGAGACTTTTTGAAAAATAGACAAATGAGAACGTGTCTCAGAGGACATTTCTCGTCTTGGCGGAAAGTGAGAAGTGGTGCGCCTCAGGGCACTGTGCTCGCACCAATCTTCTTCATGATATACATTAATGACATTGAAAAGTGTGTATATGAACCGAGTTCCGAGTGGCGTGTATATGTTCGCAGATGATATTAAACTACAAACAAATATGTCCTGCATAGAAGATTGTTAGACATTGCAAAAAAGTTTGGAAGAACTATCAAGCTGGAGTACAAAATGGCAAATGTCATTTATTGTCGAAAAATGTCATGTTATACGCTTTGGAAGAGGGCAAGAACGGACTTTCTGGAGGTACAAGTTAGACGATATTGTTCTAAAGGACGGGGAGGGGGTTCAGCCCGTTGGCGCCGTAACTGTGTACGAGTGAATCCAAGTGTGAAGTGGAGTTTGTGACCTTCTCATTCTCGAACCATTGCATTGAGGCCGCCAGAACTTGGTCTCGCAACACCAAAGACGACAAGACACGAGCCACGCTGATACACAACGGCTGCTCGACCAGCACGAAGTAGTGTGGCGTCATGCAGAAGCTGTGCATGTAGCAGGGATGCAGCCGCCAGCGACACCTCACACTGGCGACGATATTGGCGCGGTCCAGGGCCAAATCTGGCGCGCAATCTACAAATACAAATACGATGCATTTACAGCGCAAATTAAAAATATTATTATTATTATTATTTATTTTATTAATTACAGACAAATCCATTGGAATAGGAAGAGTGAAAACAGTATTTCCACCCTGCGGTAATGCATGTAGAAATAGCGTCCAAAGCAATAATGTACATGGTTAAGATTTTTGGAGGCTTAAGGAAGCTGGGCACATTTTGGGAGGTTACAGCCCGTCCAAGCTCCCCCATGGAGTCGCTACTATGCTGTTGACACACAGCGACTCAACAGATGCACAACAATTTGGACAGCTAGAAAATGATGTCATTCACTCGCCTTGCAGATTAGGCAGTCGTACAATAGCGTACTGTGGACCAGTGAGAGTATATCGCTGCGACAGACAGTACACTGTTCCATCCTCGTCCACATGTGGGTGAGAGGCCTGGTTGGCAATACAGGCCTTCTCCTGCATGTTCACCTAACACAAACCCACACACACACACTCAGACACCCACTCAGACACACACACACGTGTAGATAAGCGAAACAACTAAGTATGTTCATTTTCTGTATTTTACTATCACAAATGGTTCATAATTGTAGATTTTAAACTAATTAAATCAATGGTGTTTTAGTGTCTTTCCGTAAATCTTCAAAGATATCCTAAACAAGATATTAAATTATTGTTTCATATGCGTCCACACAAAACATCTAACATCTTGTGTGTTCGTGTGTGTGTGTGTGTGTGTGTGTATGTGTTCGTGTGTGTGTGTGTGTGTGTGTGTGTGTGTGTGTTTATGTGTGTGTGCGCTACATACTGATCGCAGTGTAGCGAGATTATCGGGGTTTATTCTGTGCAGATATGGCGACTCGGCAAAGGTGTAATAATGCCCGCTGATCGGATAAATACTGATCATGGCGTTGTCTGACATCACTTCACCCGCACGAAATACACTGCTCACACTGATACAGACACACACCCACACACACACACACACACACATACAGCTACGGAAATATTTACTGAACAATGAAAATTCAAAAACTCGCACTGATCATCGAGATGACGAAGAAAAAGATTGAAAACTGCAGAGTGGCAATCCAATTCAATCACGTTTCTCTGAATGAGTAAATATTTAAGTGGTTTTCTCTTGAAAAGGGATTCAAATAGTATATATTTTTTGTAAATTTGAGAATAAATAACAATTATTAACGCCAACTATACTTTATTCAATTTTAAATATACTTTTTTAACAGGTTTGAGGAATTTAGCGGGAAAAATGAGTCCGTTGCTGCGTCTGTAATTACCGTTGGAAGATGGAGTTACAAGGATCGAGTACAGGTGCGAGAGTACCAAACTCGTCCACCACTATTCGTCCTGCAGCTCGATTCTTCTCGTAAGTTTTCGACCGTAAAAATCGGTTTCGATAAGTCACTCTTCCGTCGGCTATTTGAAAACTTTCACAGAACAAACCACAAACGTCCTTATGTGACAGAATACGCAATCAAAGTGAACTTAAGAATAAAAAGCCACTATGTTACAGCTCAAAACAGTAGATGCTCAAAAATGTGGCCAAAACACACTATTGATTCTGACAAACTAACCACAGCTATTAAAATATTCATGAATATTTCCAGCTATTTATTATAAGCAAACTTCACTATCCATCAAACATTTTTGTATAATAAATGTTTCCTCATTTATAGCTTAGAAGTACAAATTTTTCTTACAATTCATTTAATTCTTGTATTCCACAGTTCGGTGAGCTTTAACAGTTTTATATTATATATTGAGGCAAGTTCGTAAATTTTGCCGTAAATTGCTAATATAATGGCGCGAAATTCATATATTAAATATAATACGCATACACGGACGCATATCAGCACAAATTGAGACACACACACACACACACATATATATATATATATATATATATATATATTCATTGCCACATATAAGTTGTAAGAAACTTACATTCTTCATGGGATGCAACTTACCCGTGCAATAATGCACATCCATCAAACAGATGCTCGTATTGATCAGGTCCGAAGCGAAGGCGGCCAGGTCCATTTCTGAGCAGGGTTCCCTTCAGCCACACAGGAATCTCCCCTAGGTAAATGTCGAACACTAGGGTGTGAGTTGTGTTATTGTGAAAATGTTTGTGTTAGTTATGGTACGGTTACGGTAGAAATCGGTCACAAACATTAGCTAGAATATATTGTGCTACATTTCACTCGATGCTGACAAAGACTTACGCAGGTTTAATTAGTTTTAGGTCTAGGTTCATACTAGGTCTAATAGCAACAACATACTAGAGCTATAATTAGATTAATGTTGAGTTTTAGTAAGTTTAAAATATAAAATATAAATTCCATCATGCTAAAAAAGTTTAAATTGTGTTATTTTCTTAAAATTTCATATCATTATCAGAATTAGTAAGAATTTGCTTAAAATATTGATATATTTGATTAATGAAATTGTCATTTAATTTAAAATTCTTGTTTTCACTGCTTGGTTGGTTATGGAAGTCATGCTGTTGTTTTTAATATGTGGTGGTTAGAAGTTTGCACCTTATACACCTGCAAGAACAACAACTTGTATGTTATTAATTTTTCTCAAAAATTGACACCACAAGTTGTGAGTAGATATTATTACGTTTTCAATTGATTCGCTATATGTATATTGCTATCTATTCTCGTTGAATTGTTAATTAAATTTCATAAAGTGCTACTGTTAATTTTTGCTATGTTTAAACCGTGTGTCACTCTGTTTTTCTCTGTTATTTTACAGTGTGAACCGCTTTATGTATTGTACAAATATATGTCAGTAGCACAAATCTGGTGTCTAGCGTCCGGTTGGCGACATATTATGGACGTTGTATGATAATTACTTGACATTGATCAGATAATGTTAGATTGTTTGTTTGTTTGTTTGTTTGTTTGTGTGATACGTATTATATACTTGTTTCACGTCTTTCTCTCTACACCCGCAAGTCAAATGATACTTACATTTTCCATAGTGAATGCGGTATTTGTGTGCAAAGTGCAAACGAGTTATGGGGTATCGTGAAAGTATTGCATGCAGCACTATTGGAAACCTACCACGACATCTTGCTTCGGTCCCCCAAGAAATCAAGGCACCCAAATGTGCGGTCACTGAATCTATGGCTCTGTTTACATTGCTATCTGTTTATTGTGTTGCAAATAGCAATAATGTGAATCAATTATACCAATAAATAATGCAATAATTACAAGCACAATCAATATTGCTATATCATTGATTTGATTAAAGCGGGTTGCAATCAATCAATCAATGCAAATGCAATCAATTGTTAATTGCAATATTGCTAATCAATATTGAATTTTACCTTTTATTACTTCATTACATTTTTACCTTGTTTATTTATTATTCAGCATTTTACTACGTGAGACAAGTTTTATTTTTTACTTATACATGCCTCGACATTATATTTCTTAACGTTTTGTGTTGACCGACTTCAATGTCCAACACTTAGGTCATTCAACAATTCATCTTTTTATCCTTAAACTTGACATGTTACTTTACACTAGTTTTGAACGGTATATATATTATTACATTTAAACGCAGTTGTTGGCTGGTGTTGTTATAAAGATACGATGGTGTATGTCTTCTGTCGTGTTTGTGTGTGTGCGTGTGTGTGTGTGTGTCTTATGTATGTTTCATATTTATAGAGATCGATTATGCCTTATGCTCGACATTTTAGTGACTACATTCATAAAAGCCATGTTTCATTGGAAGAATGTTAAACACACTTGGCTTGACTTGATTTAATAGCTCACCAGTAACGACTCCTTCAACTGGAGTGATTTGTTCTTCATCACATGTTCTCAACCATATAGCAGTGTCACTGTTGGGATATAATCCTCCATCCGCTCGGCCGTTGTGTTCGTTCAGAGATACATCTTTGGCACCGCTTGGAGAGTGGCCAGTATCTTGTTTGACTTGAGAGAAAAACTTGTCCATCCTCGGATCGATTTCTCCACCAACATCGGCCAGGATTTCTTCTTCAGTATCATAATATGGCGCCGACTCCATAACTGACATGACGCGAACGCTTTGAGCAAGCTTCTACCAATAATCTGTGCATACATACAATTATCACAAAAATATCAGTAAAATATCGACAGCATATGTATTATATAAGATAGTGAATTATGAATGATCGATTTGAGCAGGAGCCTTACCAATCAACGCTGGCATGTCAACTGGGTGTATTCTCAGTACGAAAGAAATCTTACGCTCTCTCCAGAAGGATCACGCTCTGCTATGCTTGTAGGTCTCTCACGCCACTAAGCGCGAGCACAAACTGCAGCGTCAGCATTGCAACGTCTGATGTGTTTGTATGCGTGTGTGTATTTGTGTGTATTTGTGTGTATGAGGCATGTGATTCACCAGTCGTCAAATAAACTCTCGCCAAGTAACTTGAGGTAGGTTTTCGCCGGTGTAACGAGGCGGCGCAATGCCTAACATCTCAACATTGCGCCGCCTAACGAACCCGTTACATTGGCGAAACACAAGTTACCTCGCGTATCTAGGTGGCATTGGATAGCCCTGCAAGCACAGCAGAGCTTGAGTCGTCTGGAGAGAGTGGAGAGTGCAGCCACGTGGTGTGTAGGTAGTGGTGTCTTGATGATACACCGCGCTACAACATGACCTAGGTCATGCCACACGTCATGTCAAATACACTTGCAGTAAAAATAACAGAAAAATAGTAATTGAATTGGCATAAAATAAAATAACATAAATGTTGCAAAAACACTTCCAAACCAAATTGACCAATATTTCAGGCAGGGAAAACAAAAACTAGATAAATACCACCTCTAATGAAGAAAACAAATATAATGAAATAACTGTATAACTAATACAAAGCAATAGTGATGTTAGTGTGTCGATCAAGCCAGCCATTTTCTAACTAGCATTCGTAAACAACAGTTTTACATGAAACAGCTAGTCCGTGTCATGGGTCTGAAACATGCGGCTGTTTGGTACTGTTCAGTCACTAGATCTTTGTGGAGAATCTTAAGAATGAAAAAAATAGATCAGACAGGAAATTTGATATTTTGTTTGTTTTGACATAATCATATAATAGATTTTTTCATTTATGTCACATAATTCACCGCTTGATTTGCTTATATATAATATATCTGTTAATTTAAAACTCACTTTTATTATCATAATTATTTTATTTTCTAGCTTAGCTATCATAAAAAGTAACCGTGAATTATATAAAGATATTCGGCCAAGCAAATGGCAGCTGCTGAATATTACACGCTGAATATAGAATTGAATGTGGGCTTTCTGCAGATAGAATTCTATTCTGA
>OU696579.1:725000-850000 GCA_916048095.2 Sacculina carcini | reverse complement strand
TGGCATGTGATTTCCAGAAAAAGTCACTGGTGATATAAGCTTGAGATGGTGAAGTTAGATTCAGTTCAATTCGATCGCTAGCTTCGAAGCCAGTGGTTATCTCCAAGCACATCATAATGAAGTGTTTCAGCAAGTCTACAATATCTTCGCCTGAAGAGACAAAACAACACAGAATGAATAGCAAGATCAAAGTCGGGGTTCGTGTGAGACCCTTGAATGCCGCCGAGAAGAGGAAGGGTTGCACGGGCACTGTCATCACACCAGACATCGCCAGCAATTCTCTACTGTTGCAACCACCATCGCAACATCAGGAGAAACGAAGTGCAAGTGTGGATCGAACGTTCCGCTTCGATTCTGTATTCCCGCCCCATATTGGGCAGAGTGAAGTGTACACTCGCATGGTTCGTCCCATTGTCAAGAGTGTACTGGCAGGACACAACGGCACCGTCTTCACCTATGGCCAGACAGGTTCCGGCAAAACCTACACCATGGTAGGAAATTGCCGCAGAAAATCAAGTCGGGGAATTCTACAATATTCCCTGGCAGACATATTTGACGAGGTGACAAACGCTGCATCTCACATCAAATACGATGTGAGCGTGTCATACCTCGAGATTAAGAAAGACAAGGTATTTGACCTCCTCGAACCACACAGGGAAGACCTGGAAATCGTGCACACAAACGACCGAGGAGACGAAATTCGCAACTTGTCTGTGCATGAAGTGCGCGACCTCAGTGAGGTGAACAGTTATGTGAGAAAAGGAATAGCCAATCGAGCAGTATGTCCGACTTCAATGAATAAAGACAGTTCGAGATCTCACGCCATTTTCACTATCATACTGCAACATCAGCTAACTGGAATAACTGATGGAGAGACAACAACAAGGACTAGCAAGCTGAATCTGGTCGATTTAGCCGGATCAGAAGCCGTATGGAAGACCCAGGATTCCAGGACAAATAAACAAGACGCCATCACAATCAACCGCACCCTCAACGCGCTGGGAAATGTTATATCGGCGCTGGTACGTGGTTGTGATCATGTACCGTACAGGGAGTGCAAGTT
Organism: Sacculina carcini; assembly: GCA_916048095.2. NCBI lineage: Eukaryota > Metazoa > Arthropoda > Thecostraca > Sacculinidae > Sacculina > Sacculina carcini. The sequence continues at coordinate 848,937 of OU696579.1, read as the reverse complement.
AACAAGGCTCCTACAGAACTCACTGGGCGGAAACAGCAACACCGCAATGCTGGCCACTATAAGTCCAAGTGGTGAGCAATTTCGAGAAACCCTAACAACGTTACGTTACGCATTAAGGGCCAGTAAGATCCAGAATACGGTGCAAGTAAATGAGCACTGTACTGCATTACCAGAGTCCAGTCCAACACACAACACACGACCAACAACTGACCAGTATCATACCATCCCTAGAAACACCAGTACGGACGAGACGCAATCGGTGAACAAACAGGCTGCAAAATGCAAATCGGCCGGTAGTGGCTCACTGAGGTCGAAATCAAGACTGTGTGAACGATGTGCTGCGTCCAAGCGCAATCGTTCCCAGTCACGCAAATCAATCAGCGTATTGAGCAGCGGTCGTTCTAACACCAACCAAGCCAGGCCTGGTGTAAAAATCACCACACAAGGCACGAGGAACATGAAAGTGGCTGCCGACCGAAAGAGTAGCAGTGACGGCCTCAACACCAGCAGTGTGGTAGGAACAACGAGGGGCACGACGGCCAATCAACAACAAACACAGGATGGTCACCCCTTTCCAACACTACCAGACCAACAACGTTTCATGTTTTGTCGCTGTTGTTGGACATCACTAGCCGGTACCACTAACAAACACGACGTTCCAGCACAACGACCACCACAGAAGCCATGCAATAGTGTATTGTCTGGAGTCAGCAGATCAGCGACTCGAAGGACCCGCAAACCTCAAAGCAGCGCAATTGGAAACAAGACCATCAATCTACGCAGACGCAGTACCATGACTATAAACCTTGCCAATATTTACACTGAATTCGTCCGCCCAGCACAACATCGAAGAATGAAGAATGTAGCGAAGACGGGAGGAAAGCAAAACAGAAAAGAACGACAATGATTTCCTCAAGCGAATCAACACATTACTATGACCAGAAGCATTCAAGAAAGCAAACAACGCACTCTGGTCTAAAAGATTACATTTTCATTTCAAGAACGTCTGTGACAACCATGATATTACAAGACAAGTTTTCCTGTCAAAAACGGCGATAAACTAACCGATCGTCAGATTTCCGTTGAATTGAGTGCACATTGATCAGTGCACGGGTGGTGGTGGGATATGTGCCTGAAAAGGCCAACCGTTTATAACGGTCCATTTAAGAGCCTGAATGACAGTCCAATATTCGTGGTTCAGGTCACTTATGACTAGAGTTGTTATTCGTGTCTGATGAACACACGAAGCGAGTGCACAATGATTAGTGCACGGGTGGTGGTGGGATTCTTCCCCGAAAGGGGCTACCGTCTGTAACGGTGAATGCTACAACTTCCAACAGTAACATACAGCATCAGGAACGATTGATTCTCTGAATCCAGATGTGTGGTTGTGGGGAGGAAATAATTTGAGTCGATGGCAACTGCTGTGAATCACAAGTGAAGTATGTCGATGAGAACACATAGCCATACTATGTCCGTATGAATGATCGTGTCAGCGGTGCAAAAGAACAAGATGGAGACGCAGCTATACTGTCACCCATCAGCTGAACATTCATCAACCTCGAAAAAGAACGCTAGGAAATGATTGACACTGATTTTGCACTCGCAATCGAAGACGAATTGTGGATAAAATATATTGTCAATAAATGACAAACGAACCACACTTATTGTTTTAATTATCGTTGACAAGCATGTCTGTCTGTCTGTCTGCCTGTCCTTCTGTCTGTCTGTCTGTCTGTCTGTCTGTGTGTCTGTCTGTTTGTCTGTCTGTCTGTCTGTCTGTCTGTCTGTCTGTCTGTCTGTCTGTCTGTCTGTCTGTCTGTCTGTCTGTCTGTCTGTCAGTATATTTGAACGTTTGTATTTGACGTTGAAAGAGTTATATTGGACAAAAAACAAAAAACAAATATGTCTGGAGCCGCAAGCAAATAAATGCTATATATAAGCCTTATAATGAAGGCAATACATGTTGTATGGGTCTATATTATCCTACTATCAAAATTACTAAGTTGGCTACAAATACATAATATATTTCGCTCCCCCATCTTGTTCCATTTTCAAACATTATTGAAAAGTCTCCAGGGGGACACTAGGCAGTGCTAAAGAACCGCATGTGGCTCTAGTGCCGCGGGTTGCCGATCTTCAACCTAGCATATACATACATATAGCGTGCCTAACGTGATGTCTATCTCCTGTTAAATTCCTGTACAAACTTAATCATATAACATGAGATATAACACCGGCACATCTCTATCAACATCTCATAGGAAACAACAAAGTGCAATTATTTCTACATGTGTTCTCTATAACATTTCCCAATGTTTTTGTCTATTGTATATTTCATTATTATATTTTATAATTTATTTAGTTTACTTATATATTATATATTTCATTTGTCTTCATCATATTATTTTATTATATTAATTATTTTACATTTCAATACTATCCTTTAATATTTCACTCGGCACTTTTGTAACCTTGAGCTGAATAATTTTGATCAATTTCAAATTTTGACAGAATTTCTTCGTTCACACACATACAAGCTCTTGCAATGAAAATCGCGTGTGCGATGGGGGTACAAACCATTATTATTACTCACAATTACAGAGCGTGTGCAACCGTTATACATATACAAGGCCAACCGTTTATAACGGTACATTTAAGAACCTAAATGACAGTCCAATATTCGTGGTTCAGGTCACTTATGACTAGAGTTGATATTCGTGTTTGATAAACACACGAAGCGAGTGCACAATGATTAGTGCACGGGTGGTGGTGGGATTCTTCCCCGAAAGGGGCTACCGTCTGTAACGGTGAATGCTACAACTTCCAACAGTAACATACAGCATCAGGAACGATTGATTCTCTGAATCCAGATGGTCCAAATATCTTAATGCAACTGCTATGAATCACAAGTTAATTATGTCGGTGAAATCACATACTCATACCAATTTCGTGTAGAAAACTACGTCCGATTCGGACGTATCTCTATGTCTATCCTAAAAAAAACGTTTTTAAAAAAAAAAAAAAACGTCGGTTTTTTTTTAGGTCGCATCTCTACGTCCGAATGGATGATCGTGGAAGCGGAGTGAAAGGACCAGTCGGTTGCGCATTTATTTAATCGTCCACTGACATCAAATACTGCCATTTCCAGGGAGCAATCATATTAAGCAGTTATGAGGCACTTTGCAGCCACAATTGCAGGCTAACGGTGAACAGTAATATTGTCACTGTCAATGAATGACAGTTGAACTACACCGATTGTTCAATCAATATTCCCATGCGAGCGCTGACAAGTCTATATTGATATGATCCGGTCAGGTGTATATATTTTTCGATAGAACAATGTTTCTCAACGTGGGTCATATGACCCCCATGGGCACACGGCATTTATCGGGGGGCCGTAGGACCGAAATACAAAAATAGGGGACCGCCATATTTTCTCACTATCCACGAAAGATATGTGACAATCCATATGGATGTGAGGCCCCAAAGTCTTCTAGGCGAGCCAAGGACTGTTGGGGGGGGGGCTACAAACACTCGCATTGTGTTGAAGGGGGACATGGCAAGCAAAATGTTATGAAACACTTTTATAAAACACGGGGTGTTACACGCAGCATCTCCAACTAGTCTAGGATACAGGCAAATGCAAATATTTTTATACATACTGCTTTTCCCGTACGATACTCTAAAATAAGCTTGTTTGTGTGCAGAAAATTTCCCACATTTTATGTTACATTGTATAACCTTCGCGGTTGTCCCTTGTATGCTGCCAGAACAACGCTTAATGGAGTGTTCTTATATATATATATATATATATATATATGAATATCCATATATTCAATATATATCCCAACACACACGAACATTGAGTTTTGCCGTCACTCGATTTATACAATGACTGTATGGTGAGAAATGACAGGCCCTGTACACAACGCCCAAAACGACACGCCCACACACACACACACACACACACACACACACACACACACACACACACACACACACACACGCGCGCATTCACACGCACGCACATACATAACAACGATACAAATATTGCACAGTCGAGCGGGCCAGGCTGCCCCAGAATTTGGGCAACGACCATCGATCCGAGCTGCCTGCTATCTCTGGAAGCTCCTCATCTCCGTCACCTCTGTCTCTATCTCTCTCTCTCTTTCACTGTCTCTTTCACTGTCCTGCCTCTGAACCTCAACTCTTTCTCGACTAGTTCAAGAGTCAGTGTGCACGTGTGTGTTTGTGTGTTTGTTGAGTACAAATGACTGAGTTGCAGAGATGCAACGTTGTTCGGCAAACTGCACTGCTGGAACTTTGGTGGATTAGTGGGATTTCCTCTTAACTCCAACCTTTCTTGCAGCTTGCAGAAACCGCTTACTTTCCGGCACGGCTTTGAGATGTCAATGAAAAATAAAAATAGAGTTGTTTGTTAAATTAAAACAGCTAGTTTTTATGTTTGATATGTCTTGCGTTTCTTACAAAGCAAAAAAGTTGAAACAACACCAAAAATATAAAGCTAATGCTATAATTTTTAGCATTATTATAGTCATTTGGGGCAAATGGCGATTTGGTTATTTTGGGGGTAAAAAATGATTTTGACCTTAGGAGAGTTGAAATCGCTATGTACAAGAAATGAGTGGATAAACTATTAGATCAATCGTTTGCGGTCATTTCAGTGTATGAATCGTCTTTCTACGTTAAAAAATGAATGTGTGACACAATTTCTCCCAAAACCTTTCAAAACATGTTGCACAAAACATTTGCAATGTTTCAGAAAATTTGTCATAATTCACCACATGGACAAATTTTGGGGGCAATTCGCGATCGCTTCAAGAAATTGGGGCAATTGGCTATAGCTATCTCTTCCATAGCATTTATATGCAAGTATTAAAGACACCACATCATTCTGAAAGTGGGGCATATTACGATCGGTGTGGGGGTAATTGACGATCGGTGTAGCGATCGTCAATTGCCCCACACCGATCGTAATATGCCCCATCCCCGATTTCTATTTACCCCTATAGCGATCGTCAATTGCCCCGTGGTGCACCACGTGCGACGACGTCTTGCATTACTTCGAGGAAATGTACTTCGCGGAGCCCGCCAGGAGCCATAGTCGACTAGAATACCGCGGCGGTCATGCAAACAACTTCACTTGGCTTGCATAGAGACTGTCCTACACTCCAGAGGACGTCGTGCGACCCCCTCACAAAAAAGAGGAGAGTCATTCCCATGAGCTGTAATAACTGATGAGAATTGCCACCAAAAGATTGCAGAGATGAACAAGTCTAAGACAAGACTTCGCAAGAAGGGAGCTCCTACTCAAACTGAGAAGTCTAGCAAGGAATAACCAAAGAAAAAGGCAAAAGTGAAAAAGAGAAAGTCGAAAGGGGATGATGAGGACTCGGACTCAACAGTGTCGCAATAACTGAAGCAAATACATCCAGTGAGTTATCTCTGGAAGACCTGCTGAGAGATGGTATTGAAACCATGCTATAACGGAAAAAAACACTTCTTTTCGTAGAGTGTATTATGTATCATCCTTCAGGCCAGGCTAAGTAAGCTAGCATTGTAATGTGAGCTAGTTCATCTTTGTTTTTCGTTTGAATATATTTAGTTGATAATTTCTGTCTTTATCTATCATCTAGAATGCCAAATTACCTTCAAATTAACGAATTACGGATCGATCGTCAATTACCCTACGAAAATCGTCATTTACCCCACTGGGGTAAATGACGATCGCACCACTAAATTCGATCTGTATTTAAAAAAACAAAATTTTCAAAAGCTTTCAATACGGGGATAGAAGCACAGTGTACCAACACACTATGTGGTACTTAGTATGTTTTGCTATCGTCATTAGTATAAGCGCTGGTTAGATGTTAATGAAAACGATCGTCATTTGCCCCGAATGACTATATTATTATTATTATTATTATTAGTATTATTATTTACTTCGATTCGATGCTTGATTATTTTATAATTTTTTTATATATTTTCACGGTACAATCACCAATACAATCTTAAATTTGTCCTGTTTAAATTTAAACTGTGAGACATCGTAAAAATATCATTTTCTACACTTTCCTAGTAAATAATACAATCCAGATATCACGGCTAGTAAGTCGAATGTTACAAAAAAATGGGTAAACCTAGACCGCAAGTCTGTTTTAAACGCCAGCAATATTGTTAACGTGGACGATATCTGGATTATATAATTTGTGTTTTACGAGAAAAAATAATGGCAGAGGATCTATCAATGAAAGTGCTGGCTCCTAGGACGACAATTTCACCGATAGATGGCGCTGACAGCGTGCCGCCAGCTTGGAGCCATGTGTGTGTGTCTGTGTGTATGTGTGTATGTGTGTGTGTGTGTCTGTGTGTATGTGTGTCTACGGGGCAAAAGTGGGCCGAGCTGGTGTGTCTGCCAGCCGACCGCAGTAGCCACTCAGAGCCACTGGCTGTCCTGTCTTGTCTGTGCGTTGTGCAGCGTCGATTTGCCTCGGGCGGTGTCATATCTCCCCCATTATGGGCAGGGGGGCGGGCATGCTGCCTCTGTTGTTGTTGGCTACGGCGATGATGGCAGTGGTGGGGGGAGAGGATATTGCGCAATTCCCTCAGGTGAGTTGACCAATCTCGGGCGCGACATGTGCGCTAATTATCGGCGACAACTTTCCGCCGGCACGATGTGTTGCTAATCAAGGTCTTGCAAACATTTCTGATGCAAAAATTTGCTGGATAATTTTTTATAGCTCAAAAATCTCTCCCGTATTTTATCCAAATATATTCCAGCAGATAACGTGTATATTGGTATACTTTTTTCTTTAATATCAATTCCTTATTCTTGATTTTTTACCCACCTCTTCCGATAGTTTACAAGAAACCCAATATTCTAGGACAATGGTGAATTATACTCACAATTTAGCATATAAATCAAGATTGCGTTACATATTTACAACAACAACAACAACATTTGTATTTGGTATAGCGCTTTAATTATCATAGGCGCGGGAAACGGATAATCACAAAGTATATCACACAATGTGAATTTAACAAAACAATATCGCATAAATATAGATACAATCAGCGATATACTATGAAAGAACAACTGAAAATACCTACAGATCAATACATCAAAAAGGTATTCGCACAATATAATTATTCATCAGAGGAGACATCGAGAATATATGCACAAAGAGAAGTGGAAAAAGACCTGTAAGAGAGAGAAATTTCAAGAGGAAGTTCACTAAACAAACGAGGTCCAGAGAAAAACAAGATTTCGAAGACTAGGTGGAATCGTTGAGAGCAAGGGGACAGAAGAGACTACGTGATAGTGAGAGGCCCGGACGATCAGAAACAGTAAGAAGGGAACGGAGATAAGGAGGAGCAGAGTCTGAGTGGATGATCTTAAAGATGATGCAGCAACCCTTGTGATGGATTCGCTGCCGTGCAGGAAGCCATCCAAGTTGGCGGATGAATTTCGAGGTGGGAGTTCTCGGTGAAAAAAGAAAAACAAAACGGCAAGATTGGTTTATAATTTTCTGAAGCGAGCGTATATTTTTACAAGAAACATGGAGATAAAGAGAGTTACAATAGTCTAACCTGGAGAAAATTAAGTACTGTACAAGTGTGGTTGCTGTAGCATTATCAAGGAATCGACGGATAGGATAAAGTTGGCGGAGAATAAGACGACAGGAGCGGGTCACACGTGAGATGTGAATTGAGAAAGATTGGGATCAAAATGTACACCAATATCACGAACACACTGAGATAGGGGTAATACAATTATTGGAGGAGATAATTTGTGAGGATGAAACACAATATAATTTGACTTGGTCGATCAGGTAATGTCTTAAGCTTATTATTGTTAGTCTGTGATTGTTTCAAATTAGAAAGCCAACTATAACTCGTGATGGCAGCTGAGAATACCTCTCATTCCATCCCCGCGTATCCTGCGAGATGGCTAGATTGAAGATGACGAACTGTCGGCGTTATTAAGCTGGCAATTCTACTGGATTTAGCAGTCGCATGTGGCTCGAAACCCAGCCAGCTTGGCGTAGCACCTGTCAAAAAGCGATCAACTTATTTTTTCAATGCTGGAGGGCCTACTGTGTATGAATATTCCAACTGAACTGAACCCTAAATATGAACTGAAATTGCTCTATATATACACAGTAGCCGCCAAAGGTTTGGACGCAAAAATGTTAATAAAATGTTGAAAGTGTTAATAATGACGCAAAAATTTACAGATTCTGCATGACAGCGAACCCAATGGTGACTTCTACCAGGATACTTTGCCGGGATACTTGAAATTATCAAGTACAGTGTTGTATGAGCATCAATAGAGGTCGGCTTGTGTTTCGTAAAGTTCTTGCTTTTTTGTGTTTTTTTTGTGTTCAGTGCGCCCCGGATATGAGAGTTGTGTCAGAGGAGAAAATATGTCTTATATCCAGGGTACATATATATGATCTGATCTCAGAATCTCAGTATATTTCTGGTATTGTTTAAAATCATCAAAGGAAATATACTTGGGAATGACTATTATATTTCAAGAACACGGCACAAAACTAGTGGGTGCATTCTACAAGCGGGAGTACAACCCCAGTTTCAATATGAAGCTTGCAATACCATGCATCTTGCATATTACATACGATGTCTATGAATGTTTTGTAAGCTGCAAGTCCGAGGCGACACGAGGGAGGTGAGCTTGCGAGCATGAGAGGTTCATGACTGCTGAATCATGAGCTGAGTGGTCATTGTACATCTCTTATAGACATACGATCACAGTGTATAGACTGCGCCTGACACCACACATTCCATCCACTCAGCTATCAGTGTTCAAACATGGCGAATCTACAGCGATGATCCAATTGCAGCGACACATTATTCGCAACAGATTTCTGGTTACGTGGCGTTCAATGGCAACACTTCACAGAGTGTAATATTGCCAATTACTTGCCGATCTATAGATTTACAGCTGAAATATTCGCTGAAACATCTGGAAGGGATGACAGAATATTCGCTACAGTTACAAGACAATTAATGATTGTTACCTTTGTACAAATGTTCGTTTACGTCATTGGAACGTCTAAACCAGTGGTCCGTAAGTTTTTTCCTCCGATTTCACACTTGTTAATGAGCCAACGCTTAATTTTCTGCAACAAAACTGGAAATGCAATAAATTCATTTTTCACTAAGCTCATTGTCAGGAAGTTACTAGAAATAAAAATGAACGAATTCGATTTGATAAAAACACAAATAGTTGTCCTGTTCTGTCCGACCTTTAATCGCGTACTTGTCAACCTCTCCATTTCCTATCAGTGGATAATTCCCCACAGGTTATGAACATAGGAATATTAGCAAACATTACCGCATAGTGATCGAATGATTAGCTCGTTTAATTGATTCACTTTTCAAAGAGAACATTGTGGCAATTATTGACGCGGTTTTTTAACGAACGCGGAATCAAAAATGGTCCACTGGCACAAAGTTCTTTTACGTTCTTGCCGATACAAAAACGGTTTCGTGACAAAAGCGACATGCTTTTTCACACATCCACACACACTGACACACACAAACACACACACACACACACACACACACACACACACACACATAAATACAAAAGTACACGTACACACTCAAACACACACATAAATACATACACAGACACCCATTTACACACACACACACACACGCACGTACACGCACGCACACGCACACACACACGTACAAACACAAACACATACGCACGTTGGCAGACATGGAAAAAGAATGAATTGTTATAAGTGTGTACATGTGTCGTGGTGTTCCCGCCCATGTATAATGCGAGTGTGTGTATGTATGTGTGTGTGTTTTGTATGGGTGTGTGTGTATGTGGCGTCGGAAGTTGTATTCTTCATGGGGTGCCGCGGGGTGATGTGTCTTGACAGGGGGTTATGTACAGAGATCACCTACCGATCCACTAAATCACACCCAACACACACACAAACACACACACACACACACACAAACACACACACACACACACACACACACTAACGTTATTTTCCGCTTATGGGTACTGAGAGTATATACCGTTGTTCCTGGATCTTCTAGAGTTTTCTCTGATTGAAATTAATGAAAGACAAAATCAATGTGAAAATTAGAATCCGCTCCCAACTCCAGAGGAATATAGTTGAAATCAAAACAGATTTGTGGATTACAAGTAGTGATGCAAAAAACGTTTTTTTGGTTGCGTTTTTTTGTTGCAAAAAACATGTTTTTTAGGGTTTTTTTTTGTTTTTGTTTTTTTAGAATTAGCCCCAATTGCCATCGGATGTTGGATTTTAGTAAATAGAAACGAGTTTAATTGACATTTTGTACATATTTACGTGTCTTATTTCAAAGATAATTTGAAAATATAAATTTGATAATTTGATAATTTGTAGTATAAAAAAACATAAATATTTATCAATAAATACCTCAGGAGAATGTTTGAAAGTGCATCCGGATCCGGTGGTTTAGGTTTTTTTCATTGAGAAAACCCATGTTTTAAAGATGGTTTTAATTATGTGGATATTTGAAATAATTTGTCAGCAGAACAAAACAAATTCATTGAGTAATCATGTGTTTTTTTTAAAAGAAGCCATGTTTTTTTATTAAAAAATGCAATGATGTTTTTCAAATTGGTTTTAAATTTGTTATATTAATGTACAGTTTCAGAAAATGTTGACAGCAGAACAAAACAAGTTAATTGGTTGTTAAGTTAACTGTTTTTTTACAAACGTTTATTTAAACTAACGCCTTTTTAATGATACAATGTTTTCTAAAACAGTATCTATTTAAGATAGATTTGATTGATGTACGTTCAAATACCTTTTGTATAGCAAGTAGCCTGCTGGTACGTGTAAGCGGCTGGTTAAACCACTTGATTTAAACTGTTTTTTAAACCACGGTTTTTTTCAAAATAATTTTTCTTAAACGGTTTTCGTAGATGTAGAGATTTAGAAAAAATTGGCGGCAGATCAAGGAGAGTTGAACCAAATTAATTGTTTTTTTATTAGTAACCTGTTTTTAGAACTGGTTTTATTGATGATGGTTTTTTTATGTAGTTATTTGTGTTCAAATACCTTTGTGTACATTAAATATATTTCCTCAGTCGTTTTTTTCCTACACGAAAATATTGCCCGTTTTTCTAGTCAGGATTGCTACTCTGATTAATGCGACCCGCTTTTATTCGTAGTCTCTTTAGGGACACTATGTTTGTGTGTATATTTGTAGTATTTGTGTAAATATTTGCAGTGTTTGTACTTTTATATTTGCAAATATTTGATCTGCTCAGTGGAATGATGAAACTTATTATAATCAACGTAGTTCATTTCTGGTAGGAAAAAGGTAATATGTAAAAAATTATACAAAATTATACCACCTGTTGTTTTTTCATAACAGTTTCAGATTTTAGCATAAAAAACGGTTCTCAAACCCTGCTTTCTTACACAATGATTAACTCAATAATTGAATGCAAAGCTGTACTGTACATAGAAGTACCGCACAGTACCGTGCAAACAATGATATTAGGGATTTCAGACATATTATAACAATTATATTGTGCATATTTAATGATAATTCAATTTGATAGGGTCACTAATAGCATGAAAAACTCATGTGTTGATAAAAATACAAAATTTAACATCCCAAATATATCATTTCCATAAGTTGAATTATTTGCATGACTCTTCAAAAAAAACAAAAAACGTGTTTTTTTTGGTCGAGGTTTTTTTTGGCAAAAACGTTTTTTTATATATAAACAACTCGTTTTTTTAGCTCGCATCTCTAATCACAAGTCGCATGCTCTCATTTGTTATTATTCTGTATAATTATGTGGCTCGTTTGATGTGTGGGATAGGTGCCCCTGAATACTCGGAAGAGTTCTTGTATCTTGTTTAGTAATTGTTATGCGTTGCCTATTGTTTGTTACAGGAAATAACACACCGTTCATCTGGGAATTCCAGTGCTTACAAACATTTCGTTCTACGGTTTCTCTCATTTTATAAAACCTTTCCAAGTATCGAATATTAAAATGTATCTACATTGGTGGATTGGATTAACAGATAAAATGTAGAATGTATGTGATTGTAGGTATTCCACGTGATGGGACTCAATTTGCTGCATATTTATTCGAATCGAACTCTGTTAGATTGAATCGTCTCAAGTGTATTCTGATGAGTTCTGATAGTAAAAGTGTTATCATCGTAATTGTTGACTTTGGACATCAATAATTCAAGTGTATTACTTCTCAAAACCACTATAAGTTCTTCTTCACACTACCTTATTTCTGAAGAAAGAAAACACGTCAAATTTAATTACTTATTACTAATTTATTGTTTTAAATATTCATATCATTTGCCATTAGTGTCTCCAGATGTCTATATGTTTAGCACTCGAAGGTTGTGCGTATCACGGTTTGTATCTGCGATGTGTTCAAATCAACCTTCTTATTACTGCACCCGCCGCTTTCTGAGTAGAATCGAGCGATGCCTGGCATTAATTCATCATCGCTTTCAGCCCAGCCATCCGTGAATGAACTGAAAAAATATTGGCAACCGCCGAAATTGTTGTCATTGATATATCTAGCTTTGCAGTGGACTAATACGTGTGACACAGTTGACAGAATAGCTGTGCTGACAGGCTGTCGAACAGACTGACAATTTGTGAAGACAGAACCATCCAATTTGAGGCCGACACCCAGGCTTTGTCAGCGCACACTCGCACACACACACACACACACACACACATGTAATCGGAGTTCACTGATTTGCGACATAATTGAAATAGGCTTTGTGTTGGGTCATTTGGCGCAGTTGACTGATTGGATCCGTGATTGTTGTGCGGTGATCAACGAATCCATTCGACAATTAATAAATCTCAACGACAGCAGCACGTTAAATCAGCACTGGGCGTGTCACAAGATCTCTTATCTCTTCTCCACGCTCCTTCATTGCTGCGCGTTTATAATTTGGTTCTCGGTTATTTGGACACTCGTGTGGTGTCTTTGATACCAGCTGCTAATAGATCATGTTTTCAAAAGCTGGCTGGCTTGAGTGAGGGCCTAGGTGAATCTGCTGTAGTAGACCAGTCACTATCATGCGAATATGAAGCAAGGATGAAGAATGTGAAGGATAAAGCAGTGATAAAAGCGAAGTATTGGACGTCTCGCTTGATTCAATGTAGTATAAAACGTTAAATATTTGATCACGCTACTGTGAGGAAATTGTTTATATCTATTTACCATTATACGAGATCCGAAGGCAGTTTTCACTAGTTCTATACCAGTGCTCGACTTGCCACTGGGTAAATGATATTCTGTGAATGCATGAGCGATTTTAGTCAAGATCAGCGCCTCTAACCTGCTGTGACAACTGTGTAATAGTAATAGTAATAGTAATGTATTGCCACAACAAGCACAAGAATAGCAATATTAATTAAGTACAATAGCATAGTCAGTCAAGCCAATTATTGACTTCTTAATAGACAAAGAAGAAAGACTTGTGTGTGTTTGTGTGTGTGTGTGTGTGTGCCATCGCTTCTATCTTAACAAACCGTGTATTGAATACATTTAAATGCAGCCACACACTCGCACACACTCACATGCATACATACATACATACATACAAGTGAACTCACACACACGCACACACATACACAAATACACGCACACACATACACTCAGACGTATCTACACACATAAACACGTTTACATACAGATACGCATGCACACAGACCTACAAACTCAGTTAGTTCTCAGCTGTCCAACAATTTGAGCGTGATTAATTGGTGTGGCAGCTAGCTTAACGCACAAATGCGCACACACGACTAACTTCTTTCAACATATGCGTGTATGTGTGTGTGTGTGTGTGTGTGTCTGTGTATGTGTTGATGAAATTTCTGCAATAGCAAGTTATGTTGTATATGAACATAACACTTCTCCAAGCGTATCCAGCAATTCACTGAAGCATATCGAAGTATAATCATGGTGCAAGGAATACGGATAAGGAGGATCACACATGACACGCACATAGTGGCGTATACTTGCTAGTTCAAATTATGCATAGTTAATTGTTGTTTTTATGAAAATTTGCAATAATTTATTGCCCGCCTGATTTGTGTTGCATGGCAATGCCGTTATCCAGTGGCGGCGCCAGGATTCTTTCCGATGGAGGCTGAGAAGGGGGTCTAAGGAAAAAGTTGCGGGGGTTTGGCAAAACCCCAGGAGCTCGAATTATTCATGGTCAGGATTTTTGGGGATGTTCAGGGGACTCATTTTAGAGGGCTTCAGCTACTCCTAGCCCCCCTATTGGCGCCGCCATTGCCGTTGTCACAACTGGCAAGACGCCAAGCAAACTGTCCATTACGCCTCGCGTGTGTGTCCATCGCTTTTTCGACTCCAGTTGACTCGAGATGTGTCTAGAGGGACAGTGTCGCCGGGGACACAGATCACGCCGTATGACCGACTAACACAAACACCCACACTAACACAAACACACACACACTAACACACACACACACACACACACACACACACACTAACACACACACACTAACACACACACTAGCAGACTGCTGACAGCTTTGACGACTAGACCGTCACAATTTGAGCCAATAAAGTGACATATCTGCGAGATACGTGCATTACCATTGCGTGGGAACAAATTGTGCGTGTATGTATGTGTGTGTGTGTTCAGCAACGCGAAGCAGAAGCGGCGTGGATTGTGCAGCCAAGTGGTAGTATGGCTTTTGACAAACACACTTCACACTCCACCCTTTCAACTGCGCGTTCTCCTTTGCTCTGTCTTTCGGTCCGCTCTTTCCCAGACAGATCGCCATTCGCAGGGCATCTGCATGTAGGAAATACAGTCAGACAGATGTGGGAGGATTGGGGACGTGATTTACGAAGACAAATACGAGCATTGAACACAACAATCCTCACTAGCATAAGCGCACGCTCAAAAATGAGCTCACATTCACACACACACACACACACACACACACACACACTAACACACATACACACATACACACGCACTCGTAGGCATAAAATATGTCACCTAGTGGAGGCGACTAGAGGGTTGAAATGTAGAGGCCGTGAGTTTAATTTTACATTAAAAAAGCTGAATGCGAATGTCACATGGATTGGAAATTACAGGTGGAACAACTGAACAAGTAAAGTTAATCATTTGAGGCAGCTAGGTAATATCTCATTGTCAAAGATGGCTTTCAATGGGGATAGTCCAGTGGTTCACAAACATTTTTCTCTGATTTCTGCGTGTGTGATTATTTACGAGATTGCCTCGGCCAGTTTAATTTGTCACGCATGCATGTATTGTTAAAATGATGGAAAATGTTACTAAATCCTGTAAATAGTTGGTGATAATCACTTTACTTCAGGAAAACTTACTATTTGCAGCATAATTTTGTACTTTTCAGATAGAATAAATTTTGTGCATTTGCAGTTGTGCATGAATGTTTGTGATTCGAAGTAGAGTTTACACTTGTGTTTGTCTCATGTTTGACAGTTTCCCGTTGCTTGACCAATGATTAGCTTCTCTCTGCCCACCAAATATAAGTTCTTTAATATATACATCACACCTATACTAGAAATCTAATCAAATTTTTTCACCTCTTTTATGACTAAACTGTATTTATATTACATTGTAAATCGGGGGATACTTTTTGCAGAAAATAGTCCGAACATAGTTGAGGTAGTCGGGCAGATTTGTATGACCACAGGCATATTGAATGACTTCTTGTTGTTACTGCTGTGTGTGTGTGTGTGTGCGTGTGTGTGATTGTGTGTGATTGTGGGTGTGTGTGTGTGTGTGGGTGTGTGTGTGATTGGATACCACATGCTGGCTGGCGTATTGCTGCCGATTTTCATCTCTAGGAATTTCGCCAACGCTTTTCCGGTCTATGATAACCACGCATTGCAACCAACAAGCGTATTTATCAATAAAGTTTGCTGTCATTGCTACTGGCGAAGGCTGATCTTATACACTGTGCGATCGATCACTCATTCAGATTTGCTATAAGCAGATATATTACGCAAAACCAATTATATTCGTACGTGCTAGTGTGCACATGCGTGCTCAATACATACACACGCACACGCACACACACGCACACACACACACGCATACACTCACATGCACACAACACAGCATGCGTAAACAAGCGCGTTGGCTGATATAAAGAACGAAGACAGATAAGAGATAGATAGATAGATGGTGATGAAGAGCGCTGACAGAGCCTGAGGGCAAGAAAGATGGACAATAAGACTGAATATGACCGGCCTGTCAGCATGCTATTATGCGTATGGCACAAACATCGTGCGTATATGCTACTCATGATCACGTACACAGCATATGGCCTGTATCTGTTGGCTATCATGGCTTGTTGGACATGGCAATATTGTTTCCTCTATCTCTGTTCCTCTCTGGCTCTCTCCTGGACGGTGGCGGCTCCAGAGAGAGGGGTCCCCTGAAATATGCAAACACCTGCCAAAAGTCCTGACCATGAACATTTCAAATGTAGTTCTTCGTGTTCTTGCAAGCTCCTGCATCTTTTTATTTAGCACCCCTCGGGAAAACCTGGCGCCGCCACTGCTCCTGGAGGATGTGATGAGTTGCCACTGGAGTAAGATATCATGGTTCGTGTCACCGTCTACAAGACAGCCGCACCAATGAGATAACCGCTGTCAGAACGACGGTTGTCATGACAACCATGACGCTGGAGTACTGCAGGCGTGAGCAAGCGGATACCAGGCGGATACCAGGCGTCGTAATCAGTATCAATTATAATCAGCACCCGTCCGTATTCATATGTGTGCGCAATTTATTCCTGGCATGCATATATGTATATGACGCTTTCTTATTACTGACGAAGAAAAATTGTATTGCTATATTTTTTGAAACTACAAATAAAATTTGTTGTATACTAAATGAGTTTGAGCAAGTAATTTTTGTTGTATGGTTTTTGTATATATACAAAATACATATTGTCTTGCATAGAATACATATAAATTAAATTGAATAATTGAAAAATATATGCACTCTTTATGATTATTTCCTTGATGATATTCAAATGTTACAGAGAAGACAGACCAAAGAGGATCCATATTTGCGATCAATGTTGTCCATATCACAAGACATATATCAAGAAGTCAGATATTGCGATATATGGGTTTGCACTAGTCGGTGTAATTTATGTGTCAAAGAGCTCGATGTGCTTTGTGATTGTCCAAATAAAAATACAAATTAACATCTTAACCAGTGTTCAGACTAAGTCGTGTTTATGATCACCAAACCTGAGTAAGCATTTGGTGAAAAATGTGTCCACTGTTCGTTATGTTTTCAATGTTCAGTGGTTTTATAACTGCTATTGTATCTCAAGAACGCTTGTCTATACGTCATAGCGGCTTCAGTTCGTAATGTAGCGATCAAACTGAGTTAAGGAGGTTGAAATTTCGAGTTGAGCAACAAAAATTATCCAATGTATTCACGGGCTGCTGACAAAACTTGTACATTTTTGCTGTTGGTTGCGGCGTCATCATTAGTGGAGAAAATCAATCAACACGCGACAAAGAGAGGATCTCAACAATTTCTCAAGTGTGCCTCAGAGTGTATGTTTGTGTGTTTGTGTGTGTGTGTATGTTTGTGGGCACGAACACACATGATCTATCAGCATTTTGCGAAAGCTCCCCGCTGCGCAAAAAGAACACTTGACTTCAATGTCGTTTCCACCGTGACCAACCGTGCCTTTGCAATATGTTTCAGAAGTAAAGAAATATGATCAAGTGGATGTGCCAAAATCATTTTTTATTTGCAGTGTATGTGCCCATTGCAGCAGCTGTGAAATGCAGTTAACTTCTCCTAAAATAATAATGGCATATGATGCATAAATGTGTCCCACATAAAATTTCTTGTTAGAGTGAAATCAAGTTAAACTTGAATTAACCATTCAATTTTTGGCTGTATTTTAATTTTTGGCTGTATCCCAGTGGTGCTGGCACTTATGCGCACTAGCAGACTTTTGTTTCTATTTTGATAGACATACATGATTGCTTGCTTGCTTAGCTAGAATATGTATTCATCTCACATACCCGGTTCAAAACAGCAGTATGACTTGAGTCATATTCTCGACTGTATCCATCTAAATATACAAATGTGTATATTTCTATATAGCTATATTGACGGTTATATTGAAATTTTGAAAGGCGTTCTACCGATGCGGTCGGGAAAACTTTCCCAAACTTTGCCATCAAAGTGGACACTATTTGTTCGTCTTGCTACGAATGCGGGGAATTTTCTGTTATGAATATGACCAGATTGACTATCAAGTAGGCTTTGTGTCCAGTCAGCTGAGGATATCTCGCTTTGTGAAGAACTCGCTC
This sequence comes from Sacculina carcini, assembly GCA_916048095.2. Taxonomy (NCBI): domain Eukaryota; kingdom Metazoa; phylum Arthropoda; class Thecostraca; family Sacculinidae; genus Sacculina; species Sacculina carcini. The sequence continues at coordinate 830,498 of OU696579.1, read as the reverse complement.
AGATGCTCTACGAGTACGCAGTGGCATATCTGTCCTTCAGTGGAGTGATCGGGCGAATTGCATTTTATCACTACTAAATGATTCAGTAATATAGCCAAATTCATACAAATATATGCAAATATGATCAAATAATAGAATACTATAGTCGATAAGAATTATGAGTGTTGAATTATCCTGTAAATTATACAATTAATTTAAGCGTAATAAACGAGTATTGTGTATAGAGGCGATTTGCATAGGCATAGTGAGTAGTTTATGTGGCATCAATAAAAACTGTATTCCAATTAAGCATTTATCATTGAAACGTTTGCAATGTTTCAGAATGCATGCGTCGTGTTTCTATGGACTTGGTGTTAATGTTGGTACGTTTGTGCTTGTAGATTGTTGTACCGCACGGATCTACGGAGTGGTTCAGTGACTCCCGGGAGCGGACAAATGACGGAGAACTGGGTTCCGGTGAGCCGGACTCGCCGGTGGCGTGGCCAGCTGAGTATTCTGGTGGAGGAGCTGCGTGGGACGAGGAGAGTATTCAAGTGGTTCCTCTCTGGACAGACCGGCCTTCACCAGTGATTCGATATGATGACGAGGAGGGCGTGAACACTGCTTCACCCAGCCTCACATCACAAGCAGCCTCGACAACGAACACCAGAGATAATCGTCCAGGTATGCGATCATTTGAACTGTGACTTTATCAAACAAACACTCGCAAATTCAATCAACTAAACGGTTGTTATGAATATACAAGAGCAACAGCAAGGAAACGTGATGAATCACGAAGACAACCTCACCGTGAAACAACACCAGTAAATCACAGAAAACAGAGTGCCTAGACCAACGTTATTAACTGTGTCTGAGCCAATGGAGACTTTACTTTACTAGACTTTAGCAAAAACTACCAAAGGTATAAGTAGCTGATAGGAAAAACTTAGTCAGAGATGTCGTACGATCGGTTAAATGTTCGAGGCTTGCTAGTATGTTTACAGCTGATCTTTGCACTTTTTCCTATTTCTCTCTCCAGTTTCATCCTGCAATTTCTTTGACAAGAGCGGCGTGCTCCAGCGCTGGAGGACATTGTCATTGTCGCTGACATTTTCGTATTATATATAAAAAGATATCCTGATGTTTGCTTTCTCATTTCCATTATTTACTGTGCTTTGTGGTTTTCCGGTGATAAATTCTTTTTCTGCTATTATTTGGAGGTGTTTTCTTGTGCTGGTGTTTTTTGTGGTGCTTTTTTGTAGCTCATTATTGTTCCATTCTCACTTCCACTCGGACATCTCGTACTCTTTTACAAATCCCAGCACACGGCACTTTTCTACTTCAAATGGAATTTACCATTTACTACTCCAGCTCAATAAGTTATTCAAATATCTTCAATCGTGTGCCTTCAGTTTTGTGTCTTTAATCAGGTATCTTTAATCATCTTCACATCATACATCATCATCTCATTACGTCGTTCACTCAAAATATATTTATGGTTTCCAGCAATCTATCATGCACGTATTTTTGTTTTATACACACTCACATGTGTGTGTGTGTGTGTGTGTGTGTGTGTGTGTGTGTGTGTGTGTGTGTGTGTGTGTGTGTGTGTGTGTGTGTGTGTGTGTGTGTGTGTGTGTGTGTGTGTGTGTGTGTGTGTGTGTGTGTGTGTGTGTGTGTGTGTGTGTGTGTGTGTGTGTGTGTGTGTGTGTGTGTGTGTGTGTGTGTGTGTGTGTGTGTGTGTGTGTGTGTGTGTGTGTGTGTGTGTGTGTGTGTGTGTGTGTGTGTGTGTGTGTGTGTGTGTGTGTGTGTGTGTGTGTGTGTGTGTGTGTGTGTGTGTGTGTGTGTGTGTGTGTGTGTGTGTGTGTGTGTGTGTGTGTGTGTGTGTGTGTGTGTGTGTGTGTGTGTGTGTGTGTGTGTGTGTGTGTGTGTGTGTGTGTGTGTGTGTGTGTGTGTGTGTGTGTGTGTGTGTGTGTGTGTGTGTGTGTGTGTGTGTGTGTGTGTGTGTGTGTGTGTGTGTGTGTGTGTGTGTGCTGACGAGCGAGGGTGTATTACCGTAGCGCATCATCGCAATTGGGTGATATCGCCGCAGTTTTGGCGTGTTTGCATGCTTTCCATAACAACGTACGTGCATGTGTATGTGTGTATGCATGTGTATGTGTGTGTGTGTGTTCTACTTAGTATGCACTTGCTATAACCTGTGTGTGTGCGTGTGCGTGTGCGTGTGTGTGTATGCGTGTGTGATATTTTCTCAGTGGCTTTGTTAGTTTGGCGAGGCGGCTAGGCGTCGCTAGGAGGCTGCGGTCTGTGGTCTTGTGGCCGGGGCTGAATATATACGACATGTTTATTGGTTTAATGGCCAGATGCGCATTAGTAGAGCGCTTTTGTACTGCCAGCCCGTCGTATATCATGCTTAGTGTATAGTTGGCCGCCTTCACTGCAAGGCTGTCGCAAAAACTACTTTATGCAGAAACTTGTGCAAGACGTGCAAATTGCGCGCCATGTCACGTGATCCAGCGCTATCAGATTGAAGTTCGATGGATACGAGCGGATCTTAAGTTCTTGATGTATAGCAGGAAGAGAGGCTGCAAATTCCTTTTGAACAGCTAAAACTGCCATTGAGGCTGTGGGGATTTACTACAACAATGATTTAGGTTTTGTCTGCAGAATGGGGCGTTAGTTGTCGGCCTTTTTGACAGTAACATTTTAGGCTGAGCTCAATAAGTGCAGCGTACTTTACAAACGACTCACATCTCTTTATCACAGTGGTCAGTAACTTTTTCTCTCTGATTCCTCGCTTCTTAATGAGCCGACTCCTCATTTTCCACAAAGACGCCTTGAATCACAAGAAATTTAGTTGTTAAATTCAGTCGCATTTAAATGTCAGAAACTCACTAGAAACAATAAACATATTCGGATTGATAAAACACACATAGTTGTCCTGTTCTGTCCGACCTTTAGCTTCCCACTTGGCAACTCTTCCATTCCCTACCAGTGGCGAATTTCCCACAGCTTACGGATGACTGTCATAGAGGAAATTATGTTGGTTGTATAAGGATCACCACAGGTCAAGCTGTGATATTCAACCTCAAATCAGCTTATGAATAAACAGTTATTGAGTCTCTGACAGACAGTGTCAACATTATTAATTCTGTGTGCACAATTTGTTGTGATAACTGGTCAAGTTAACATAAAAATATAATTTATTAATTTTGAAAGAAACGCATAACAAGCATTTTTCACTTAGTACACAATAATACAAACACTTAGTATCCGATAATTTCTCTGTAGCCTCACAAAAACTGCCTCGATCCATAAATCGGTAGCGAAAAAACCCAGCTTAAATCGCATTACACATAAATTTATAGATTGCGTGGCATACATCGCAACGGGCTTTTGAATTAAATAATCCACCAATACAATTGCGTAATATAAATTTTTATACAGTACTAACAATAATATTTGAGTCCCTAACGGTCTACGGGATTTGAATATATCTGCGGGAGTAACCAATCATTTAGACGCTCGGAAATATTATTTGGAATATATGAGTGGCAGTAGAGGCACTGGACTATTTTTCGCACGTTGCAAAAATGCACAGTACGAACTAGCATATTGTCACATCTTGCAACACGTCACTTTTATTGCCAGCATTTTCAATTCACTATCACACTGAATCATGAGAATCATGTCTTTCTATGAAGTCAGACATTTCAATGAGGCTTTTTAATGAAGCTCAATGCCTCTGTCTCTCTTTTTGTTATCATTTTTTGTTGATTGCATTTCTATTCGTCTGGCCACTTTCACACAGCAAACAGGTCTGGCCTGCACTAAGTGCTGGCATGCATTCATCGCTGCAATTCGTGCACGTGGCCCAGGACATTCATTATCAATGCTTCCGAGCTATTACCCCGACATGGTAGGCAGGCAGCGACATAGCACTGTCGGAAGAAGGGAGCATATGAATTGGAACATCACCTAATGACCCCCCCCCCACGACTCTCATCTCTGATATTCTCGGAGATAAATTGCTCTCACACACATACACACATACACGCCAGTGTGCTGAGGATGGGTCTTGCGAACGACCCCACATGTCTACAATAAAAACCATTGTTCCTACGCTGACAGGCGACCATGTTTTCTGTTTCTGTTGTATCAACAGTGAACACGCACAAGCAATGCACGCGGTTGATGTTACACACTGCGCGGTCATAAAACATCTGTGCTATCTGTGATGTGCGCACTGTATTGTTGTACATACAAGCATATCTAGCATAAATAATCACACACTTTCAATGAGCGTGATAATCCACAGCAACGGATATTCAATAAATAAATAACTATATAAACATGGATATAATTATCATTTAACATATGTGACATTATGATCATTACTTTGTTTATATAATAACCAATAACATGGATTGGTTAATAAATGAATATCCAATGCGGCTCAGAACTGTGTGTTTTTCAATAGTTTATTTGTTGACGATTTGAGCTTGTGCATCTTACTCTCACATCACACCTCGCATATCAATGATTAACAGGAGACCAATTGACGAAACGTAGCTGAATCTGATTTGCACATGGCTGTTGTTGTTGCATTAGTCGCTAATCGAATTTTCCTGACTTGTGTGAATGTGTTCTGGATTTGAGTAGCCTGGGGCTGAATCGTGTTCAGTTTGATCAATGATTGCATGTTATATTGGATAGAATAGAATAAGGATTAATCGAATTACGTCCATGAATATCAATTCGACCTACTTATGACGATTTAATACTTGTATAGATCAGCGTTTGATATGTCACACAAGCAAAACTTAATTTGAATAGCAAATCACGCTTTGTGAATCTAGAATATAGTATATTTGAATAAAGTTCACTTTAGACAAATACGCCTTGTCCTCCGTGCTCTGACAGTGAGCTAGAAATTTTGTTTGAACATCGCTTATGTTGAGATATATTAGCCGTTTGACGATGAAAATTGCAAGCAGAATACAAATGCAACCAGTCGCAAAAGAGGAAATGTGATACTCAAATGCATGTAGCTTTGTGGCAGGTGATACTTCCAAATACATTTCCCCTATCAGTTGTCTTTGAGGTGGCTCATTTTGCCTCACGCAGTGACATATGGATTTGATACTGATTAATCATTTTCACTTGAAGGCTTACCTGTATACTATCTTCTATTTCCAAGCTGAATCATATATAATTTTATGAAAATTAATACTTCCAAATGCCTTTTTGCTGGCAAATATTCTGAAAACGCTGATTGGTGGAAATTTATTGAAATGTTTTGTTGTGAAGTAGCTGTTGATGAATCGATGTAGTAATTTCCGGTTTTATCAATGCCATTCTACATTATCATTGCGATTTTTCGACAGGTGTTGTGTGTAAGGAAGACGAGATACTGTGCGATCAATGGCGATGCGTCCCTCGTGCGCTGCGTTGCGACGGAGTTTCTCAGTGTGACGACGGTTCTGACGAGACTGTCTGTGACGTGATCACGTCGCAAGCGGCTACCTCTCGTCACTTATCTACCACCTCTCGTCATTTCTCTACCAAGTCGCAAGATCGAGTCTCGCATGATAGAAACCCACTGTCGACAAATCCGCTCAAAGGTAATCTTGCTATTGAGTGAGATGTGAGTGCTGTTGAAAGTTATGTATGTGAATTTGAAGGAAGCCGTTTTTGGATGGTTCTAATTAGCGAATTCAATCATAAACTGATGAAGTGACTAATTAGGCATTTGTCAAGCTAGATAATCTCTAGAGAGAATTCAGATAATTCAGTAAAACTCTTTGATTCACAAACAAACAAACATTTCTTCGGCCGTATTAACAAAAACAAGAGCCTCAAGTAATACACGAGGGAAAACTTAATACACAGCCTAGGCAAATATACCAATTCCGGCTTGTACTGTCCCATGTAGTAATATAGACACCATGGCAAAATCTAGCAGACATTCGTTTTAACTGATAACATGTTACAATAATGCGACAAGGTAATCTACGAGAGAAAAACGTTTCAACTGTGCTGATATACATACAACATACATTCAACATATACATACACATGCACACACACATACATATACACATACATATACACATACATATACACATACATATACACATACATATACACATACACACATACATACATACACATATATACAATACACAATGCAATACACACATATACAAAAATTTGTTGTTGTGTCTGTTAGTCAATGTGAAATACATTTGTAGATTTGGTGGGAATCTGTTATGCGCTGCTTCATAAAATTTATCCAAATTACTTATCTCAATTCTGTCATCTAATGTTTGAGAACTTTGGAGTGCTTAAAATATGCTGATGTGTGATCGGTCAAATTCATATTGTATATCAGTCTTTTTGTGCTACTCTAATAGGAGCAAGATCTGAGTGATAAGTGTTTCCCCACACTTCACAGCAATTTTGAAGATGAGGCTTGCCATGTGCGTTGTACAGCAGACATTTCGTTTTTGAGCTGAATATATGCTGTGTTTTCCCACTAAGAAGTTTGCTTTATTGAACTGCGCGATATCTGAATCTTCCAGTCCATTTTGACGTTGATAATTATCTGCATCTTTTTGAATCATGCTCCTAGAATCTTTTTGAATCATGCTCCATTTTCTCGATCTTCTAGGAACACGCCCATACTACAATGGGCAAGCTCATAGGGAAATATATTTGAGTTAAATATGATTGAAATTCAGTCAGTTCAGTCATATTTTACAGCTCAAAATTATATTTGTATTAAGTAATTAATGTTGTTTTGACGGCATTATTTTTGACACGTCAGCTTCTGCTGAGTAATCGTGTCAAATTGATTCTCATATTTGCAGCATCACTATGTTAAGATCAAGGACCGATTATGGAACATGTTATCTTTTGACCATCACTAATGTTGCCAGTCGGCTAGATGTAAGTTGAGAAGATATACAAGTAGTCTTGACTGTTACTGAGCTGTGTGTAGCCGGGACATAAGTTGTCGCCATATGTGTGTTCAAAGACCGATCACATCGCATTATCACGCTTGAGACGTTCTCAGTGCATTTGCATTTGGCATCAACCCTCGTCTCTTTAATTAGCACGTATTAATTATTTAGCGACGCAACATTTTCAATGTAGTCACTCTAAAAGTACGATTAATCAGTACTTTGATGTATTTTATAAAATGCCATTTTTTCAATATATTCAAGCTACTGAAGTTGTTTACATTTCATTAAGTTGTTTCCTTTGCTGTTTTCATCTTTGCAGACCCAACAAAATCTGATGTGGAGTCTGACACCAAAACTGGCACAGACAAGCACTGGCGATCAGAAACTGACAAGCAAATTGTCAGCACATCACTGTCTGAGTCCAGCTCCAGTGACATGCACGCACACACGCGCACACATACCAGCAGGCAGGTGCACAAACTGCTCCATCATCTCGAGACCAACAAACAGCTCAATGGCACGACCGCGGGAGAGTCCGCTGCCTCCATCATGCACGAGAACAGGACGGATGAGGACCGGGACAGCCAGCCAGGTAGATGTGGAGGCGACGACATCAGCTCGTGCGACAACGGAGTCATCATTTGCCGCGTGCAGAAATGCGACGGACACGTCGACTGTTCTGACGGATCCGACGAAGTCAACTGTTCAGAGCCCATCAGCCACACCCCAGGTATGTGTGTGTGTTTGTGTGTCTGTTTGGATGTGTGTCTGCATGTGTGTGTGTGTGTTTGTTTTTGAACTCACAGAACAATAACACAGTCTGTCAGTCGGTCTTTCAATTTGTGTGTGTGTGTCTGCATGTGTGTGTGTGTGTGTGTGTGTGTGTGTAGTCGGCATGTTGTTTGGTGTGCGTCACCAGCTGCAATTGTGCAGTTGTCAGAGCGGGGCAATTGAGATGCACCGCTTGTTCCGCAGCTCTTTGTCAACTGTCTTGTTGATTTATGATTCGCTTCCATAATACTCGTTCTCTAGCCGTGTTTTCATCGCAGTTTCCCTCCATTGTTCTTGTTATGCTACTGTGCTATTCTTCGATGGGGAAGACAATTTGGAAATTATTCAAGAGAATATTTTGATAACTCATTAGGCATTTGGTAATGTAATGTCCTAACGTCATTGTTTTTTTGTTCCTACAGCTTTGTGTATTTGAACAACATTCAACAGATTCGTTTTTTCCCAAATGATGTTCAAAATGTCAGAATTCAAACACTCGTGGCAAAATTACACTGGATCTTACAAGTTCATTTTTGTAAATTATAGTTCAAATATTGCATACTCCCTACGTGTAAATATATATCGTTTCACATGTATAGATAGACTTTACATAACTTGGAGTGCGATTGATAGCTATGCAATTCATTAAGATAAAATGGATTACACTATATAATATGTATTCCCGATATTTCATAACAAATTCAAATGTCAAACATCACCGAATTTATCAACGCAAAAACTTTATTTAACCCAATTAATGTCTGTACACATGCATCATTTTGACGTTGGTCCTTACATGTATGTGTGCGTGTGTGTAAACAGCGTGCCCTATCGGTCATTTTGTATGCGACCAGCTGAGATGTGTTTCGTTTGCACACCGCTGTGACGGTCATATTGACTGCGCCGACCTTTCTGACGAGCAAAACTGTTCAGGTCAGTCAACTTGACAGTCCACAACAACGTGTATGTGCTATAGCGCACAAATATTAACACACAGGTGCGTCAAGTTGAAAATCACAACAATAGGAAGACAGACAGAATACACCGGAAAAATGTATAAAACACAGAAAATGTGAGACATAAATTTGCACAGATGCAAGTGTTGCTAGATGGACGATGGCTAGCAAGTAGCTTATCCGCGCTTGATCAGGAATATTTTCTATTCCTCTGAGGTGTATAGCCACCCTCTTCACTGCAGAACAGTGGGGAAGCCGGTTTAGTCGCCGACCACTCGACCATGAATCTTAATCATCACTCATTCTTCTTTCAAGCGTGTGTGATAGGTTGCGATCGTTACAGCAGTGCGCACACAGAACAAAACAGATTTTTCTACAGCCCAGGGGCTCGGTGAGTTAGTTTTAGGGGGTCGGTTTGGTTCACCCGCTGGTATGATTCGTGATGTCAAGCCCTGCTTGGTCATCATTGGCTGCAGTTAATCACGCCACATCACTTGGTCTTGATATCTGTGCTGCAAGCAACTCGGTCCACTCAGTAGTAGCCTACTTGTGTGACTGTCTTGATCGTACGTGCTTTGTGAGTTTTTCTTATAATACCTCAAACACGAAGGGTTAGATGAATGCATGTATGGAATCTGTGGTGTTCAGTACCTCCAACAAGATCAAGAAGCACTAGGTTAGTGCATGGTACATTTTCTTCGGCTCAAAGGCGCGACCCGGCTCATTTTTTGCCACGTCATCTCACTGGCTTCTAGTTGACTCATAAAGTGGCATCATCCAATTTCCAGGGTGAATTTCACTGTCGCCTCACTGATTATCTGCCTAGCCTGAACTATCTGTCTGAGGATTGAGTATTGACAGAGTCATGCCCAGTGGCGGCGCCAGGGGAGCTTAGAGAGGCTCAAGGCCCCCTCCCACAAATATGTCAAACCACACTCAAGCATCCCCCAAATATCCTGACTCTGATCATTTCAAGTGTAGTTCCTCATATTACACCCCCGTATCTGGTTTCTCAGCCGCCCTTCCAGCTCCCACCAGGAAAATTTCTGGCGCCGCCGCTGGTCAAGATGCGTTGGTGAGAAAATCCCGAGGAGCGATCTATAATCATATAAAAATCACTAAACTTTGTCCTAGGTAATTGAATGCCAAGCTCGCTTAGTTAAATAAACCCGCATAAACTCTGAATAAAAATGGTCGGAGCTTGATATATTTTGCTACATAATTAATGGATTTTGGATATGATTTATTCTGTATATATTTTGTATACAAACAACAAAATATATTTGACGTCTGCTTTTCAACTGCTCAATTTGACTTTTATATATAATATTTTAGCTGATCAATGCGGTTAATATTCAGTAACATATAAAAACAAAGTATTAGCTTAACATATAACAAGGTATAACCTAACATTACAGATAACATAACATGTATCAAATTACATTACCTTGCGCAAAACGCATAACCTTTCTCTATATGTATACATGCTTTTGAGCCAGTACATGTTTCATTGTAATGTGTACCAATATATATGTATGTATATGCGTTTATATACTTGTGTACGTGCTTGTTCGTGTGTGTGTGTGTGTGCGTTCGTGTGTGCGTGTGTGTATGTGCGTTTAGGTATGTATGTGTACGTGTATGAGCGTGTGTGCGCTTTTGTGTGTGCTGTGTGTGTGTGTGTGTGCTGTTTGCTGTGTGTGTGTGTGTGTGTGTGTGTGTGTGTGTGTGTGTGTGTGTGTGTGTGTGTGTGTGTGTGTGTGTGTGTGTGTGTGTGTGTGTGTTGTGTGTTTGGCTGGAGTGTCAGTTGTCGTAGCCGATATTTATCAACAACAACAGTCACAATAGCTGTTTGAAAACAATGCCAATATGAGGCACAGGGTTTTGTGTTTTGTGAAATTACCTCCAATGATTTTCATGGGAGTCGTGTTGTGGGCATCAGCTTTCAAAACTCGTAAGTAGTCTTCAATAACTTTTATCATTATTTTATATATGCGCGTGCTTGTGCATGTATGCATACACATCAATGTGTATAATGCGTATGATCGACTACTTCTTGAACATACACCTCATACACACACGCGCACACATCTAAGCTTCTCCCTCAAATGCCACCATTTAAGTGCCACCATTTCAGTGCCACCATTTAAGTGCCACCAGAGTATCGGCAATTGTCAAACACGCGCTTGACTTCGTGCAGAACTGCAATTTCGATTGAATTGTGCGTTTGCAGCGAGCTACGAGTGTGAACGCCGGGGAGAATTTTCCTGCTCGCCTCACGGACTCTGTATCCCACTGAGTCGTCGATGCAACGGTGTCGACGATTGCCCTGGGGCAAATGACGAAGTCGGATGTCGTGAGTGTGCCATAATCTCCTTCATTCTCTCTCTGTCTCTGTTTCTCTCTCTTTCTCTCTCTGTGTATGTATGTGTGTGTGTGTGCGTGTGTGTGAACGGTAGGAAAGATGTGTTCATGCATCATAGATTCTATTCAATCGACTAAGTGTCCTGCGGGCAGGTCGGGTCTGATATGGATTCCACCGTCAATCTAGGCGTTATTAATAAACATCCAATATGAATAAGGCCTGCAATAGTAGCGTTATTTATTAATTCACAACCAGAATTTCATGAGGTCAGCTAGGAATATAACAATATCATTATTGACAATACGAATTTCAATATCTCAATTTATTGTATAATATTATGTTGGTCCAATTTCGTTCATAAAAGTGTCTAATTTTATTTCATGATTGTTATTTGAAATGCTGATTGGGTGAATGAGTATAGCAATATTATGAAATATTATGTTTCACAAATCCTGTGCTATCATCAATTGACTGAAACACACTTATCTATTTCAGTGAGGCTACCATGTATTGTTAAATAAAAGTATTTTCAATTAAAAACATTATGATAAAACGAGATTAATTCATGAAGGAACTTCTTTAATCGGAAGATTTCGTTGGCATCGTTTGGCTTATTTCTGGTTTATACTGGATTTGTGGGCTTCGTTTTGACCTTTTGTTGTCGGGCATAAATAGAGTGCAGATGTCTCGTGTATGTGTATGTATGTTCGTGTGCTAGTTGGGGTATCCGCCTATACTCTGGTTGACATACACACCACTAGTGGATATTGTTCAGCGTTTTTGTTGAGTCAATACGTGAGTCTAGCCATTGTTCCGTGGAATCACCATCGTGGCATTCTACAGAATCAACACAAATACACACACACAAACATACACGCATATATATATATATATATATATATATATATATATATATATATATATATATATATATATATATATATTTGAAGTTCTCGACATATATGAAGAGAGAAAAGAAACACAAATGAATGCCACTTTAGTCACTTTAGTCAAACGTTTCGGTCTTGAGACCTTCGTCAGTGACTATAGAAAGATCAGTCACTGACGTCTATAGTCTATGTACAAAAGACTCGGTCCACTGAGTAGTGTATATAGTCAGTCATATGATGTCTCAAGTCACTGACGAAGGTCTCAAGACCGAAACGTTTGACTAAAGTGGCAGTCATTTGTGTTTTCTTCTCTCTCTTCATATATATATATATATATATATATATCGAAACAACTATTTGAACGGTTTTCCGTTCTATTTTATTCAAATATTTCTTCGTAGTGCCGTTCAATTAGAAGGTGTTGTTTTATTTTTCCACTAGATGGTCAGAATTGTTTTGAAGGCCCGGTAAATTTTGTGGTTCAACAAGGAATCAGGTTATGTATGCATATTCAATGAACAATTTATATAAATATGGGCTGATTACATATAATTAATCACAAATTCACTTTTAATAACAAATTAGTCATTGTTTTTGCCAAAAAAGGAGATTTTAACAAAATGACAATCAATTAGAAATAGGCAAATAGGCATTCTGTTCAAATAGAAGTTTGCTGAGTATACATATCATGTGTATCGTGTGCTTGTTGGCACAATATGACGCATCGTTTATTTGATACGATGTTGTGCGTGTACCTGCATGTCAACATATGCTGTGTGTATCAAGTTTCACTGTTGTCCTCCGTGTGTGTGTGTCCGTTATGCATATTTTCTCCCTCTTTCTCTACCAAATGGTCGTTTCCCTCTTTAACTGTGTGTATGTGTGTAAGTGTGTGTGTGTTTTTGTATGTTGATGCATGTTTGTGCGTGTCATGTGTGATGCCCGGACCTCTTTCAATACGCACAAATATATGCGTTCATTGTACTGATGTGGCTATATTGATGTGGACTTTTCATTTACTTTTCATTTTATGAGTATGATTTTTTAAATCGTTTGTAATATTTAAAAGTGCTCGTGGTCTTTTATGTCAAGTGTATAACCGCACTGTATAAACTGTTAAATGCAAAGCCGAAAGTGGAACCTACAGCGTGTATTCCTCGGCTAACAATCTCCTCCCTATCAATTCTGCAATGCTACAAATTCACCGTCTGGTAAAAAAGACTCAAGAACATACAAACAAACACGCACTATAAACGTACGCTGCAACACAAAGCAATTGCATACGACATTGCAACTTCAGTGAAGACAATACACACGTTGCAATAACGATTAGCGGTGTAACAATACCAGTTCATGGGAGGCAATGCACATGCATTCACGCATATACAATTCACACACAATTTTAATAAGGATTCTTATGAATAACAATTCCGGTTGAATAACTATTCTTGCAACATTTTGCCGATCAATAAAGCAGCACGATTTTTCAAACTGGTTTTTCTGTATTCGGCCCAAATCAGGAAGCACATACTCGTATGTGAATTTACCGAAGGAAATATATTTGCCACAGTTGTGGAACAAGAACGGTGAATATTTTCTAGACGTCGACGAGCTGTCTTTCGCGTGCACAGTCTAGAGTACACAAACATACCGTGATAACAAAGAAAATGACGAACACATAACCGATCTGCGGATAAACGAAGATGTTCACAAGTTTGTCTACTATGAGTATGATCAGCAATAGATAAACTAAAGGCAATGAGACAGAAAACAACGCACGCTAGAGATGAATACAATTATGAATGTTGTACTCCATCATGCCTTGCATGCGATTGCTGCTAGGCCGCCTGATATTGTATCTCACCCCTCTCATTAGCCCCTCCAAGTCCCCCTCCCCCTTGACACCACCACTGAATTGAGTTCAACACGTTCATGTCAACAAAATGTGATGGAAAACAAGAATTATGTGTGAAAAAAGAAAACAATTGGCTAATATTAAGCCTGTTTGTACTATACTGAATGAAAATCTGAACGCATTATATTTTTATTAATGTGTTGTCGGCTTGTCTGTAGCTGCTGTGTAGCTCTTGTACTATCCACTCGTAGATGACTCCATTTCCCATATGCATTTCAGAACACCCTGCCTGCTGAATAATTTAACGGCACAGACATATTTGGCTCAAAGTAGAGTAGCATAACTGCCAGTAAGTGTTCAATGCTTATATGAAGGTAGATGGAAGGTAGGCAGGTGAGTGCAGGCTGTCAATTTAGCAAGTGCCTTGTCAGAAGACATTTAAACAATAATGCTAATTCCGTGAAAAATACCGAACTGACTATAAATGTATGTTTTAAACCATTATTTTAGCAATAATCAGCATAAATTAACTTATTTGATCAATAAATATTCAGATTGTATCATTTATGCACTGATTTCAACATGTCGAGAACATAAGGTAAATTTTGGTCGCCGTGTTCATAGTGCTCCCTCATGGGAACATAGTTGTAACTCAACAATTCATTGTTCGAATGCTGTAATATTTTCACTGAATATATACGTGGGGTATTTGAGACGATCTGTAAATTTTGGCTGAAACACATCAATATTTTCTATACGTAGAATGATAAAGGTTAAAATGGTGTATTTTTACACATCCATCAGCAACCAAGCTTCACATATAGCATTGCTGCATGCTAAGATCAAAAACAGCAATAAATAATCCAAACCTTCAATCGCCTGTATATTTGAACAACAGCAGGTGTTTGATACCATGAAAACAGTTTGCTCGAAACTGTTAAATTAGCGTAGCCGACTAGGCTACTTAGGCGACTTTAATTTCTGGCTCGACAATCCTCTGGCTAATCCTTTTGCGTCCGATTTTCTTTCACTTCTTAATTCTCATAACTTGGTGATATCAAATTCCACTCCTACTCACACAGCTGGCCATGTTCTCGACATTATCATTTACCCTTCGATTTTGAGCAAGTTTCGTCTTTATGATACACTCACATTTCCTCCCGACAATACTTTTTCCGATCATTCTCTTCTTTCTTGCCAATTATACTATTCTCCTCCCGCACCATTCAAGGGGCCCTACATCTTTTCCGCACGTGATTACAGGTCGTTCTGTCCTATCATTTTTCAATCTTTGATCTCCTCTCTTTTGCCTCCCATTACCTACCACGGCTTTCATCCCAAATTTGTGTTTGATTTTCTGTCATCTTCTCTCAGTGAGATCAATGAACGATTATTTCCACTGATCACTCGTCGTGTTCGCTCACAAACCCGTCCCCCTCCGTGGCTTTCGTCGGACTTAGTTCATATGCGAACTTCGTCCCGCCGTCTTGAGCGTAGGTGGCGTCGCTCTCGGTCGCCTAGTGACTGGGACTCTTTTTGCTCTGCTCGACATTCGTTTCTTTCTACACTGACCACGGCCAAAGCCGATTTTTATAAGTCACGCCTTGCAGACTGTGCTCGTTCTCCTTCGCGTCAGTGGTCCACTCTAAAACAGTTGACAGTTGGCAGCTCCTCTCCCAATCCTATTTCGGCTTCTACTTTTGCTCAATTCTTCCCTCAAAAACTAAATTCGGTTCGTGCCCTACTTCCTACAACCACTACAGTTCTCACTCATACTACTTCATCCTCCACTCTGTCTAGTTTCTCCCATATCTCGGTAGCTCATACTTCTCGCCTTATTAAAAAACTTAAAATTTCTCGTTGTCCTCTCGATCCGATTAATTTCTCTGCTTTGTCTGACTCCATTCACCTCCTTTCCCCCATTTTTTCCCATCTCATCAATTCTTCTTTTCTACATGGTTTATTTTTGCTGATAAATCTGCTATTGTCACACCAATACTGAAAAAACCCACTCTTGACCCTAACTGTCCTGGTAATTACCGCCCTGTTTCCGTTCTGAGCTTCACTGCCAAGCTGCTGGAGTCGGCCATACACGAGCAATTATCACCTTTGATAAACACCGTTCTCGATCCTTTTCAATCTGGCTTTGTATCTAATCGTTCCACTGAATCTCTCCTTTTGCACCTATTGAACGATATCTTCAATCATTTTGCCTCTGGTGACTCTGTTCTGCTTGTTCTGCTGGATCTCTCTTCGGCATTTGACCTCGTCGATCATGCAATTTTGTGTGACGACCTTGCCGCTATTGGACTCTCTTCTACGGCTCTTTCATTGATGAATTCATACTTTTCTAATCGTTCTTATTCTGTTCGCTCTAATTCCACTTTTTCGAGTTCTGTAAAACTTTCCAGTGGCGTACCTCAGGGATCAATATTGGGTCCGTTATTGTTCAATTTGTATATGTCTTCTCTCTGTCCAATTCTTCATCGTTTTCCTATTTCTTACCACATTTATGCGGATGATCTACAGCTGTACTTTCCTATCTCAAAATTTTCAGAAAATTGCATTTCTGCGGTTTTGAATAATATTACATCCTGGGCTTCATCACGCCATCTACTTTTGAACCATTCCAAGTCTGAATATATTGTGTTTCATCCTCCCAAATTATCTCCTCCAATAATTCCATTACCCCTATCTCAGTGTGTTCGTGATCTTGGTGTACATTTTGATCACAATCTCTCTTTCTCAATTAACATATCACGTGTGACTCGCTCCTGTCGTCTTATTCTCCGCCAACTTTATCCTATCCGTCGATTCCTTGATAATGCTACAGCAATCACACTTGTACAGTCCTTAATTTTCTCCAGGTTAGACTATTGTAACTCTCTTTATCTTCATGTTTCTTGTAAAAATATACGCTCGCTTCAGAAAATTATAAACCAATCTTGCCGTTTTGTTTTTCTTCTTCCACCGAGAACTCCCACCTCGAAATTCATCCGCCAACTTGGATGGCTTCCTGCACGGCAGCGAATCCATCACAAGGTTTGCTGCATCATCTTCAAGATCATCCACTCCGACTCTGCTCCTCCTTATCTCCGTTCTCTTCTTACTGTTTCTGATCGTCCGGGCCGCTCACTATCACGTAGTCTCTTCTGTCCCCGTGCTCTCAACGACTCCACCTGGTCTTCGAAATCTCTTTTTTTCTCTGGACCTCGTTTGTTCAATGAACTTCCTCTTAAAATTCGATCTTCTCTCTCTTACAGGTCTTTTTCCACTTCTCTTTGTACATATCTTCTCGGTGTCTCCTCTGATGAATAATTATATTGTGTGAATAACTGTTAGATTTTTTTTGATTTTTTTTTTTTTTTCATCCATAGTTATTTTCAATTGTTCCTTCATAGTATATCGCTGCTTATATTTTTGTTTATGCGATACTGTTTTGTTTATTCCACATTGTATACATTTTATAGCTAGCCGTTCCTCGCGCCTATGATAATTAGAGCGCTATATGAAATACATGTTTTGTTGTTGTTGTTGTTGTTGTTGTAGCCACATAAACATCTCAATTGAGCTTCAAATATGAATGAATCCGTGTTTATAGTGGCGTGTGCAAGCGGGATATAGTCTTATAAGCGCGCTTGGCTTTCCAAACATCATTTGAGTGGTCTGTCCAAGTCATGTAAGGCATGCTACTCCAAATAAAATATTTTATTTGTGACAATTATGCAACATGAACAGCTTCTGAACAGAAATGACAAATTTGTTGTCATATTTCGCGAAGGTTTCCTTCACATACACAGTCACAGAATACACAAACACACCGATAATGATGAAAAGAATGACGAAGACATAACCGATATTTGGCTTGACCATGAGGTCCACAATTGTATTTCCTATGAGTATGATCAACAGTAGATAAACCAAGGGCAGTGGGACAGACAACGACGGACGCTGGATTTCAATAGAACTACAATGATTGTACTCAATCTCATCTTGCATGCGATCGCTGCTAGTCCGCCTGACATTGCATCTCACTTTGCTCTTGAGGATGACGAGAGATCCAAGGGCGAGGATTTGTGTCAAGACCGCTGTGAAATTGAACAGAGAAAGAAAGTTATCGATTGTGCCAAATAGCACCAGGATGCTTGCCAGGAGAGCATTGAGCAGTATGGCTGGTACAGGGGTGCCCGACTGATAATCCACCGTCGACAGAGTATGTGCCAGGTGTCCTCTACGTGCTGCAGCGTACGTGATGCGGCTTGAGGCGACGTATATAACTAGAGGAGTGGCCAGTAGAATTATACAATTTAAACCATTTAGAATCCACGCAAGCGAGCCGAGGGTCGCTTCAGCAAATACCCCAATAGCAGATTGATGCATCCCTACTGCGGGAAGGAAGAGTATCGTTTGGAAGCTGAGAATAACCAGCATATAGCAGATAGTCACACTAGGCACGGATATTACAATAGCTTTAACAAAATGACTCCTGCTATCAGTCATCTGTTCAATCATATAGTTGAGACAATTCCAGCCAATGAATGCCCATGTAGATTCGTAAAATGCCAAAATGATTCGAACAGTCAAGGAATAATCATAGATGGCGGCTACATACGGAATCTCGGGACTCTTGAAATCACTGGATAGTGATTTTGCGACGCCAATCACAACAACTGCAGTAAAGGTAATCATTTTTACAATTACCAGCATTTTACTTATTTTGAGTGATATGTTTAAACCATGACAAGCCACCTTTGCCACTGTCCACACAACAACCAAACTAAAGACAGTTACTAATGTGTCATATTGGTAGGCATTATTCTCACAGCGATTGCCAAAGTACGCTTGGCTCAATAGTTCTGCGACGGTTTTGCTCAGAGCAGAATTATAGCACGGTTCCAGTATTAGCACTTGAATCCAGGAGCACAGAAACGCCAGCAGTGGTCCAAAGAAACGGTTCAATCTACCGTACGCCGCCAGAACGTAGATGAATTCTCCCCCGGCAATGGGTACCATCTGGCTCAGCTCGGCGTAACATAGACCCAGACCTAGCGACATGAGCCCACCGCTGAACCACACGGCAAGACAGGATGCTGTAGAAGGCACGAGATGAGAAATCCTCTGTGGCGTCACCGTGATACCGCTGCCGATCATGAAGTTGATGAGCAGAGCTACACTGGAGAACAGACCAATCACGCGCTGGGAGTGACAGCATCCTCCACTGTCAGATGTGGTGTCCGTGGGCTTGCTGGAAGGTGTGCGATCGTTGATACAGGCGCTGTCAGCAGCCCTCGAGGTAGATATTCCCGGAGCTTGGTTGACACAATCTTGTTGAGATGGAGACTCTCCAGTGTCTGCGCTCCTTCCAGTGCTAGACATCACCGACTTCTTTAGCGTAGTGTCAATTTCAAACTGACTGTTTTAGATTGATCGCAAATAGTCAGCTTATCTTATATAACTTACACTAATGTCCATGGATACCTGTGGATCATATATGAACAGCAAATCAGTTTTAGTGATAGACGAGCTGGTACTGGCAACACAAATGCTAGTTGTACAGTGAACTGTACTGGGTTATCAACGGACTGCGTGTTTCCAGCTAGCATGCCTCTCCTTAATGATCCACTCCTTCAATGGAGGAACGGCAACAACCGCTGTTTTTGAGTTTTTACGCTTAGAATGGCGGTTGGTTGATTTTTGTTCGGTTACGAATTCAGCCACACCCATTCACTTCAGCCTGGACTTCATCAATAATTCTGCTTGTGACTTGTGAAGCCACTTACACTTGCGCCCCACTTACACTTGAATATTAATAATGTTATGGTCAAAATAAGACTTATCCATTAGTGTTTTGGTTGAACACTTCTTTTTGGATCAAAACAATTAAAGAGGCGCACTAAAATTGAAACTCCTCAAGTCGATATTTATGGTATTACCATCAAGCGAATTATTTTGCACATATGGACAACACTTTTTCCAGCATAACCTGTTTTCAACTTGTCTATCAAAAATTTATGAACAATATTTCTATAAATATTTCTATCAATATTGTTATCAATATTTCTATCAATATGTATGTCAATATGTATATCAATATTTCTATCAATATTTCTATCAATAACTCTATCAATATGTATGTCAATATTTCTATCAATATTTCTATCAATATTTCTATCAATATTTCTATCAATAATTGTTGAACAACTGGCGGATAGCTACTGCATATACGTTGTTTTTAAAATTGTTGTTATAAACTGGAAATGTCAATTCACCACAGTGAATGTGTATGAGTGTGTGTATGTGTGTATGTGTGTGTGTGTGTGTGTGTGTGTGTGTGTGTGTGTGTGTGTGTGTGTGTGTGTGTTAATCAGACGACATCTCATTGGAGGAGGATTCCAAGCATGTGCTTTTGAAAACCTATCCCGATAGTCAGACAGTTGTTGAAGGTAAGTTGATGCTTGTGCTATCGCAAATGTGATTTGTTTCACTGGCATTTCACAGGCGTACCTAAACACTTGATGCACGCACTCGTCTTGTTCTCACGCTGGTATTGGTCAGATACGGCCAATTTCTGGGAATTCCGCCTTCACTGCCTTCTGTGCTTTTCCTATGTATAATTTATAGCAATTTATAAATGACTTTTAATCTGAACGTTTCATCGACTGCTCCTGACACGTTCTCAACAGTGTTCTGCTATTTGCTTGCGCTTGTGCGCAGGGGAGGATGTGGTGTTTCGCTGTCGTGATGAGGGCGGCCAAAGAGTGAGAGTTTACTGGGCGCGGGTTGCACGTGATAATCTGCCTTCCCGAGCCTCAGATATTCGCGGCAGACTCACCATCAACAACGCTCAGGTGGGTGGCTTTCTAGGTTTATTTACTCGTTTCATTTTTGCTCACGCGATTCATATGTTGCTTCCTTGATTTTGAGCATATCTGGAAGCACGATGGAAGCTCGCCACTTCACGGCGCACCTTTTGCGGGGTCCAAAATAGTATTATTTAATGAAAAATATAAAAATTAATAAATATTAAGTTGAAAACAAAGTCATACGAAAGATAATCATATAATATATAATATCAAAATTTCATAAAAAACATTATAGTGTGTAATATTGCAGCACAATTGACACAGTGAAATAACAATTTATATTTTATGTATATATTTAACGCAAGACTGTATACACTATTAATTTACCGTATTTTTCCTAAATGATTTATGTGACTTTCTTAATGTACACATATGTTTACGCTATATAGGTAGGTTATATATGTGTTTAGTAAGACTATACTTATATCGAAATTTCAAACACACAATTTCACACTTATGGTATATGAAACGTTTGATATGATGGTTCATATAGAAATGACCATTACGTCGCAATTAACCTTTATCATCCCACACATAGAAAGGCTTGAGGTAAAAACATGAAATTTTGTTGGGAATGTTGTTGCAACACATTGTATGTTCTCTGAAAAAATTTATCTAGTTTCATCAAATATTTTTTGAGTTATGGGTATGTTCCCATGTGTTTACATTGAGCGTTAAATGACCAAAAAGTTACAGTTTTCACTCAGCACTGTTTCACCCTTGTTATATATCTAACAATATTGTTCCAAATGGACAATGCAGACACTGTTAGGTCAAGCAGTTGTTTATTGTAATGTCATGAATACAAAAACAATTATAAAAAATCAAAATTCACAAATAAAATCTCTATCTCATCAATATCTCTTGCATACTACACATCTACCCTGCTTGCAGTTTACTTTTTTATGGCCGATCTTGTCATAGCGGATATCAACAGGCGGGTTGACTGTGCGGTGCAGTGCAGTGTCTTGACCGCTGTCTGACGATTTCAGTAAACACATTGTCACTTCTCTCCTGAAATCAAGATGGGAAAGAGCATTCTCGACTGAATTGCTATGTAAGCGCCAAGCAGCAACAACCCATAAATTGAGAGCGTTTGAAAACAGAGGCCAGTACCATTTTTTTCTTCTGATTCCAGGTCGATACGTTGCCAGAAGGCGATTCATCAAATCAACGCCTCCCATGCCTTCGTTGTATTTTCTAATGATGTTTGGTTGCTTCACTTTGGTTCTTCCAACACGTTTCACACGCCGAACAGCTTCTTTCACAGGAAAATGAGTTTCGTGATTGCTTGCAATGGTGACAATAGAGTTGTCATGCCATTTGCAGACATACACTAGTCCGTCACTTCTGTGGTCAAAACTAACTCTCGAAAGTTTTTTCATGTCTTCGTCAGATTTCAACAGTCGAGACGCTCCAGCAGTTCTTTTTTCACGAACAGTGCCTGTGGTTTTCATATTTTTTTCTACCGGTGACTTCAGTAGGTCGTATTATGTGAAAAAGTTGTCCAAGTACAATGTATATTGCGTATGTAACACAATACAATACAAAGCAAAACACACAATACCAAACAGTACATGAAAAACGGTGCTTAAATACAAGGTGGACAATATATAACTCATGTGCCACTGTGGCACCTACATAATGACACCTATGCGACAAACGGTTGTTACAAAATTAGCACCTATGCGCCAAGGTCGATTGGTGTCGCATGGATGGGAGGGCGACATCTGGCCGTTGTTGAATGTTAATTTCACATTTATTTTTATTAATAAAAGCAGCTTCATTTATTTTGAGCCTACGGATTTCATTTTCTCTGTAAATGATTTCAATGGCAATGGCTCCAGGCACTACCGCCAGCAGCATCAAATCAAATTGGACCGAAAGACTATGGATGAGAAAACCGAAATCATTAGCGGTTATATTTGCCATCTTCTCTTGTATATACCCTTCTGTTATACCCCGACCAACAAGTTTGATGCAGAGGCTTTTATATTATTTATTTATTATTTATTTACCCCTTTTAAATGTGTATTGTTTTTCTTTTAATCGAATGATATCGAACTGGGAGGTGCCGTATGCTGTAGGTACCGGCACACCTCATATACCTGAGTGTTTTTTAATTCTGTGTGAGCATACACAGTATTCAGGTGAGCTCTCTTGTGTATGATCGGTCGTTTGCGTGTGGTTGTCGTGTGGTTACTTTCATGACGCCATTGAGTTTGCGGTTTTTTGTATTTTTATCTGTGTGTCCACACCTCAGGATCCACATCAATTATATGATACGTGCAAGAGGTATTTTTCTCTAGATTTTGTGCCTATTTCGCGGAAAAGGTACCAGCTAAGGTGATCAAAGCTTAATAGATTGACGGTTATCTACATTATTATATTATTTCTTTCTTTGCACAAAATGTTGGATGATTTGGTACACGAACGTATATGAAACTTCAAAAGAAATTTTACTTGAAAGATTTAAAGATTATTATTATATGGATTATTTTAAGATTTTCTAAGACATCTTTCAAAAGAAATCTGAATCTTGAAAAAATTATGCAATGCACAGTCAACCATTTTACTGATTTGAAAACAGCACATTTTAAGCTCGAATTCAATATTGAATAATTGTTCGGTATTATTGCCTAACCTGCTACATACGCCTTTTTGTGGGCGCAGATTAGTTGGAACTGCCTCAAAGCTTGCATTTGAAGTTTCACCACTGTGCACAATCGTGGGTGTGGTTCGCTTGGGTATATTATTCACCGAATACACAATGTACACACGCAATCGATCTTGTACTCTGAGCAAATCCTGGTCGAACGAAGATCGTCAAACAAGCGTAGGCTTCTATATCGAGTGGATGTTTCTGAGGTGCTGAAATATTAACTGCTTCATTGAGCACGTATTTCTACCATAGTGCAAGAAGTATTAACATGTGTCCTAATAGACGTTTGGGAATATGCAGCCTGCATGCATGTGTTATGTGATGCACCTGCGTTCGCTTGGCGGTGAGTAGAGAATAGTTTGACAAATGGCGGCTGCATCTGAAAATAATGAACTTGAAATGGAGGTCCTGCAAGCTGATCCAGTGACACTTCACTCGGGTATAAATGGAATCCCCGGAAATACAACAGCTTCTCAACAAAACCACATCAATCCGCATCCGGCAATCTCTACCTCGAGGGCTGCCGACAGCGCCTGTATCAACGATCGCACACCCTCCAGCAAGCCCACGGACACCACATCTGACAGTGGAGGATGCTGTCACTCACAGCGCGTGATCGGTCTGTTCTCCAGTGTAGCTCTGCTCATCAACTTCATGATCGGCAGCGGTATCACGGTGACGCCACAGAGGATTTCTCATCTCGTGCCTTCTACAGCATCCTGTCTTGCCGTGTGGTTCAGCGGTGGGCTCATGTCGCTAGGTCTGGGTCTATGTTACGCCGAGTTGAGCCAGATGGTACCCATTGCCGGGGGAGAATTCATCTACGTTCTGGCGGCGTACGGTAGATTGAACCGTTTCTTTGGACCACTGCTGGCGTTTCTGTGCTCCTGGGTACATGTACTTATATTAGAACCGTGCTTCATTGCTGCTCAATGCGAAATCGTTGGAGGAGCTTTGATCAGGTTCGTTTTGGGTCACGAGCGCGAGTGTGATGCTTTAGCTACTGTCCTTAGCGTGGTCATTTTATGGGCGTTGGCAGTGTTGACTTTTTCCGGCACAAAAGTACCAGTATATATCAGTAATGCCATGGTATTTGATAAGCTACTTATGGTCGCTGTAATTATTGGCTTGGCAGCTCGGAGGACATTTTCTGGTGATTTCCAGCGTCCAGGTGACTTACATATCCCACGCGGCAATCATGAATATTCTTCCGTTATTGGGTTTGGCTTGGGACTTTTTCAAGCCACCTGGGCTTATATTGGCTGGGCTCGTCTCAACTATTTAGTTGAAGTCATAATTGATCCAGCTCGGAACATTGTTCGAGCAATTGTTATATCCGTATCTGTTACGACTGTCTGCTACGTTTTGGTTATACTTAGCTTTCAAACTGTTATTTTTCTGCCCACAGTTGGGTTGCATCAGTCAACTATTGACTTATTTGCCGATGAGACACTGGGTTTTTTGGCGTGGATCTTGAAGTGTCTATGGTGTTTGTGTTTGTTGTTGCATTCGCTCATAAGCTACGTAACCGCCAGTCGTATTTCGCACTCTGTTGCACGCAAAGGTCACCTTATGCACGGTCTATCGTTAGTGAATGGCTCGGGCACTCCTATACCGGCTATATTCTTCAATGCCTTTATTGCAAGTCTACTGGTGGTTTTCAGCTCAACGGAAGTCATTCTTTCACTGTTTAATTTTACCATTGTCCTCTTACAACTCCTCACTGTTGGATCTCTCATCCTCCTCAAAAACAGACTGAGAGGCAATGCTAGGGACACTACCAGAGAAACGATTGGGTGCAGCACTGTTCAGTCTATTAAGATCCAGCAACCGTCATTTTCTCTTCCGTTGCCTTTTGTTCTTCTGCTTCTAATCATACTTCTTGTTAACACCTTCGTGAATCTGCTGGTCTCCCCGAAGATTAGCTATGTGTTTGTCGTTTTATTTATCATTATCGGTATGTTTGTATATTCTGGGACTGTGTACGCCCAAGTCAATCCTTCTGCGCTAAGTAGAAGAATCACAATTGTTATCCAAAAATTGTTTCTGTTCCATGATTGTCGCAAATGTGCTTCTAGTTGAAACTCATGCGATACATGCGTGTTTCAAAAATTGTGTTTTTATTATTTTTCACAAAAGTTTATGAATTTTCAATACAAGTTTGCCTCAATGTTTAGAATTTTTCTCCTTGTTATTATCGAAAATATTTGGGATTTATTGATTGCGTTAGCACGATGTCCTAGCAAGGCGGACGTAAACGAATTGGCTCAAAATGGGTGCAGAAAAAGCTCGAGAATAGGGTACCTGGAAGAAATGACAATTGGCCTCCATAAATATGAACTGTATGCTACTAAATACATACCATTCGCCACGTTTGCTTTCTAAGCATTTCAAGCACCCTAAACAAGTTTTCTTTATTGCATATTTAAACTGGGTCACACCGAATAGAGGATTTTGCTATCCAGCCGTTTACGCGATAGAAGGGGTAGATAAATTGTGGCATTATCCTGTTGTGGGTAAGTTATCCAGTCGGGTCATCGTTTACCGACCGTATTATCCCGATAATGACACTAGATAATTGCCATTTGTAACGCAAAGTGGAGATGCATTCAATGAAGATGAGGACGATAATGAAATGATAACATGAGTGCACTGATATGCACACAACACTCGCAACACTCACAACACTTGCAACACTTGCAACACTCACAACATTCACAACACTTGCAACACTCACAACACTTGCAACACTTGCAACACTCACAACATTCACAACACTTGCAACACTCACAACACTTGCAACACTCACAACACTTGCAACACTTGCAACACTCGCACCAGCCTGATTTGTAGCTCGCTTCAGTCACACGCACAGGAGTCACACGTCACAATGTCAAAGTACATCAACCAATCAGCACACAGTACTTTAGTCACGTGACAAGCAAAGTCACGTGAACCATACACACACTTGTACATACACACGGAGACATACATACGCACATACACGCTAACTAGCATTCATGGAAAAGAGCAGGCACACCATTCGCGCACTTGGACATTCATACACATACACATACACATACATACACACATACACATACATATACATATACACATACATACACACATACACATACATACACACATACACATACATACACACATACACATACATACACACATACACATACATACACACATACACATACATACACACATACACACATACACATACATACAGACATACAAACACACCTACGCGGTTACACGATTTCATTACAATAATATTACATCTTTTTCATTAAATATTGTTTGTTTTATTCATTTATTAAATTGACTGGTTCCAATCATAATTGTTGATAACTAAGGCTGTCAAAAAAGAAACCTAAACATCAGAAAAAGTAATTTTATTTTCGAGAAAAAGTAACCTAAAATTTACCCAAAATACGTATGCTGTCTCAGATAAGTCAATTTCTGTTTGCCGTTCTGTAAGTTCTGGAAATAAGCCGGTCTCTACTACCCTGTTTTCCACCTTCTCTCCGCATTGGTGCCATTTTTACGGCAAACCACCACAAAGCGGCGTTGCATCGGAAAAAGCAGCATAAAAAGCAATCCAAAAATTAACAAGTTGAAAGTTTATAAATAGATGAAAACGCTCGTTGCTAATGTAGCTATTTCTTATAGTAATGATCGCAAAATGTGATTTATTGCTTCAATGAGGCTTTTGTGAGGCATCCCTATCAAGTAAGCACGTGTTACAGTTTTTATTTCCTTGCGCCAATATGTAGGTCTGTGTGAGCGTAAACAATGCATGATTGAATGCCCCCGTCCTCATATATGCCACCTGTCATCACAGTGACAGTATGACAAGGTATTTGGTCGCCTCAGCTCAAACGTGGGAAAGTCGTGCTGTATCACGTTGTATTTCCTGTCCAATTGAATGGATATTGACAAGTGTTATTGTGCATTATCAGGCATATAAGGCTCGAACGCCGTACTATCCCACGCTGCAAACATTTCGTGGTACTGTCTGGTTCGTACGCGTTGCCAAAAATGGAAATAATATCATGCGTACCCTAAAACATGTGAAAATCCTTAGTAGCACACATTGACAATTGAAGAACAGGCGCTTAATTTTAACTGCCAAAATTTTGAGATTTCTTTGTCTTCAGACCTGATTTTCTACCTGTTTTCCAATTTTAACTTAACTTATATTTTTGTGTGTCTCCTATCTGTAAAAATACCACACCTCATGGCCAAGTGACCTATTAACATGAAAAATAACAAAAAGTAACTTGATGACGAAAAAGTAACCCAAAAGCAAAAAAGTAGCCTAACGACGAAAAAGAAACTTTTGGTAACCTAATAACTTTCATATTAATTATCGTACACATCTTTTTGTGTTGTTTTAGATAACTGATGAAAAAGTGACATTTAGGTGAGAAAGCAGTTTTATTAGCATTTGACAGCCCTATTTATAACCAGCGCAGTCAGCGTTTATGCTTGTGTGTCATGTATATAATGCGAGAAGTATCATGTGGAGGAATGTGAAATATCTTAAAACAACAACAACAACAACATGTGTTTGATATAGCCACTTTCGAGGGAAAAAGCGCGAGCAGTAATATAAGTATAGACACATGGAGACCGGTATGGAGACAAAAACAAGAAGCACAAATCGACAGAAATGACCTGACTGCTTGCAAAATAGAATAAATACATACACACATGCGCACACAAACATACATAATGGAAAATAGAGAAAAGAACGCAAAGTATATATTAAAAAAGGAATAAAAACCCATACGAAATATGATTACATGTTAGATGGCCGTTGGCTATCGAGTGGCTCTTCCGCCCTTGGACAGGTTATATTTTGAGTCCTGCTGGTTGTCTAGCCACCCTCCTCACCGGTGGGAGCCAGTGGGGGAGCCGGTTTAGTCGCCGACCACTCGACTATGACACTGGTTGTACTGGGCTACACAGTACCAGTAGCAGGAATTCTCCTGACCAGACAATTTACCAGACCGAAGTGAGTCAACCAGCCAAACACAGTAATTCACAATGAGGAAAAGAGCTTGAAGCGAGTGGAGACAATGTCAGGATAGGTTAGATCAAGCAGATTCAAGTAGGTGTTTGTGCAAGGCGACAGAAAAAGACTTAATTGAAGTTTTTTCAAGGATGTGTGAGGGAAGCGAGTTATATATACGAGGAGCATAAAATTTTAAAGATTTGGACGACTAGGGAGATAAATTGATAGCGGGAGGACTAACTAAAGGCTTACGATGGCGACTATCAGAGCGAACGCTAGGTATGAGAAGAGAGCGAAGATACAATGGTGAAGATGGAGAATGAATCAATTTGAATGTCAAACAGCAAATTTTAAATCGAACTCGTGAAAGAGCAGGAAGTCAGCCAAGCTGCCGGAGGTGGGATGATGTAGGAGTTTTAGGAGGAAGTCGCAAAGCAAATCGATATGCTAAATTAATCACAGATTGAAGTTGGCGGAGAGATTTAAAAGGAACATGAAAGAAGAGAGAGTTGCAGTAATTAATTTTTTGCGAAAATTTAAGAATTGACCAATAGGATGGCAGAGACTTCGTCAATGAAAGCCCGGATAGGATAAAATTGGCGAATAATAAAACGGCAAGAGCGAGAAAGCTGAGAGAAATGATTTGAGAAGCAAAGTAATGGGTCGAATATAACAACCAAAGTGCGAATCTGAGAGGCAAGAGGAAGATTAATATTGTGAGGGGTGAGTCTAGGAATGTGAAATACAAGATAATCAGTTTTTGAATGATTAAGGACAAATTTCCTTGACGCAGCCCAAGAAGATATATCATGAAGAATTTTTGAAACTAGACATGAGGAAGATAAAGTGAGGGAAAAATATATTGGACGTCGTCAGCGTAAATATGGTACGCAATAGGATAGCGGCGCAAGATTAAGCACAAAGATGAGACATAGAGATTGAAGATGAGAGGACCAAGGAGTGAGCCTTGTGGAACTCTAGAAGTGAGAAGGACAGGAAATGCAAATACAATGCAATACCACCATATTTACAATACAATTATATGATTCGACCCTAGAAGCATTGTTTCTTGGTCATTTTTACATTTCTAGACCGAGGCTTAACTAGTATTTCCATACTAGTGCACACACTATACACGATCACTTGAAGCAGTGTTCATGCACCAGAAATATGTAATTGTGACGTGTTTCGATCTGCCTAATTATGATGTATGTCTGGGGTTGTGGACGCTGACAGCTTTCAGAAAGCGGGCAGTACGTGTGCTTGCCGAAAGTGTCGCCTGGTATGAATCCTCATGAGTTGGTTCCTCATCAGCGAGTGGTCAACTTGCTAGTGCTGCCTCGTCTTTACCGACCCTCGTTTCTCTCCACCCCTCCAACCACCGAGAGGCTGAAAGGTGAGACTTGCTCACGAAGCTTCCTCACTACCTTTTGTTTAAGTTTGGAAGGAGAGGAAGGGGTGGTGTGCCACGGTACCAACCCAGACGCAACATCGCTTTGCGTGCTGCACAGTACCAAAGGAAAACAATATAGATGGAGGACACATGGAAGGCGGTAGGAGAAAATAGAGTCTCGCTTTTAGTCGCCTCTAACGACACAGAGGGTACGGCAGCATTATTTTGATTATCTACCGTAGGGGACCTCACCACCACACCCAAAATGTATCCACAAATTTAATCCAATCACCGAGATAGTCTAAGCGAGTTGATTTAGTAGGTGAAGTCAACAGCCTACATCAATATATATATATGCTAGGAATATATTGTATATGTATGTTGATGTATATAATATATGTATATTGATGCATGAAATTACGAAATATGTTACACGAGTCGTATGGTAGATGAAACTGTATCTTCACTTGAATATCGTGTATAATGTATATGTCTCAAACTCATTGATGAATAGGCTATTGTATAATAGGTATTATACAATTAATATAACTAAAATTATATATGATGAATGCTTGTTAAATATTGTGATGCGCATTATTTTGTGCAGATTCATTGTTGAGTGCTTTTGTTCAACCGATATGTTTGTTCCACATCATACAACGTCATATCCAGTTTGTGTCATTTAGTGACACAACCACTATGGAAATTAAGCCGTAGCGGAAGCTAGTATGCATATTAGATAATGACGTATTCCCCTATTGCATCTGATTGATTACAACTGAAATGTGTGCTGTTAATTGAGTGCAGGTGGTTCAGGATACTAATTGAATATCTGTGCTCATAATGTACGCACATGTGGACCAATTATTCCACCGTTGCAATAGCTGTTAGAGTTGTGAGCTTCAGTTAGAGATATTACACGGTTATTTGGTTTGAATGTTGCGAGATAGCCGCTGCTGATAATGCAACAGAATATTTCAACATATATACAATAGGAATGGAAAAGAGTGTGCTTAGCTAATTAGGAAACGACACACAATTCAGTTAGCTGTTTATTTCATATTACTGTTCTGTTCAACCAACTTCACAACTCCCGTGAGTATCGAAGGTTACGTGGTCAGTGTGGTGAGGTTGTAAATTTTTCCAAGAGCAATGCAGTAATCGGCTATTGACATGTATGTTGTGTAAGCCTGTGGTTAATAACTTTTTCTTGATCGAGTACAACTCGAGGTATCGTAAAGCTGCCGTGTACCACCTGGTTCTGGGAAAACTCAGTTCGGTCAGATATCACTTTATCTACGTAAATGTACAAGTAGAACACTGAATTTTAATGTACGGTGAACATCTGTGGTCAGCTGGGTGGTACCTGGTAGCAGTTGCTAATTATTGTTGAAATATCTTGTGTCAGACACTGATCATTTATGTGAAGTAATAGATTTAAGAAAATTATGACCGCGAGAGTGTTCGTGTACCGCCTGGAAGACTCTCGCGTACCACTAGTGGTACAGGTACCACAGGTTGGAAACCACTGGTACAAGCGATGATTTTGTTTTCACGCTGCCCTGCACTGGAAGTGCGTGGGACCCGTGTGCGGTCCCGTGCTGTGGCCTCAAGGGTGAGGAGAGACAGGGCTTCGGCAACCGAAGTGAGGAAGTTTATTCACGTGCACCAGCATACCTTGATGTCAGGTAATGTCGTCTTGTGTGTTGGTAGAAGATTGATAGACCATGCAGCCATTAAGATGATTGTCTCGTGGACAAACGTGGCTACGAAATGGCATGTGGCTTCAGTATCATCTGAACGAATAATTCAGCCCTAAAACGAGCCCAACTTCTCAAATAAATAAATAAATATTTCAAACAATATGGCTGTTGTAGTTTCAATAAGATTGTGATCAATATTTTGCCGTTTTATTAAAGTTACTCTTATTTTTCTTACTCATTCCCGCACCAGGACCAATTATAACCAGTTGATGTCGCCCTATTTACGCAATATTCTGGTTACAACAACGCTAAAAACTGCCGTGATTTTGCAATGCGTGTGAACACAAGCAATATTCACCAATAATATCTCTACATGCCGAGCTTGTAAAGTTCTAGTTAAAAGTCAGTCAGATTGCATTGAGCTAGTAATGACAAGAACATTGGTGGTGGAATTGATTTTGGGCTCATTGTGATGTTGTGACATGCTGTCCTGACGGGATATTGGTGCTGACATGCTCTTATGGTGAGTATCAACCACAAACGACACTGTCCCGATGTCGTCACGCAGTACATCTATCATTTAATCCAGTGGTTCTCAACCTTTCGCAGTGTTCGCACCTTTTCAAATAAGAAGTTTGTTTTCGTACCCCCCGGATTATTGATTACTATATGAAAAAGACAAAAATACAAACGACGTAATAACAGAACTTGTTAATGCAATATTTACTCATACAGATTAAAGTTCCTGTACAAAAAAATGTTTTTCAGGGAAAATATATAGCATAGATAAAAATATATTTTTTCTTTAATTTTTATCAGAATTTCTCGCATCCCCTAAGGGTGCAAGCACTCCCGGTTAAGAACCACTGATTTAATTCCTTATATTCGTCATTGCAAATATTGTTGTATATTCGATACTAATAGATATTTAGTGGATAATTTTGCATTATAATTGTTATTTGTGTTGTATGTTTAGAATGCACTGGCATGCTATTGTAACAGCGAACGTAGTATTTCAGGCTGAATTTACTGCATGTACGCTGTGTATCAGCGATCCGTGAACTGAGTGGGAATTACGCCATTGGTGGGCAGTGAAGGGGTTGTCAAGTGGGAAATTGAAGGTCGGACAGAACAGGACAAATATGTGTGTTTCTATCAATCCGAATTCGTTCATTTTCGTTCTCGTTGACTTCCTGACATTTATCCTGGTAGAACAACTGAATTCACTGGATTTATCAGCGCTGTTGTGGAAAAGATGGCTCATTAGGAAGTGGAGAGTCAGTGAGAACAAGTGTGGTACATGTTCTGCCGTTCTCTCATTGATGGTCGCTGAGTAGACTGCTGTGATGTCAGCTATTTGGACGACATATTGGATTGCAGGACGACATTTTATATGCAAGCGGCTTGGAGAGTTCATTGGATGCAGTAGGGTTGTTTATGCTTGCGCATTATCACTCTCCTTATCGCCGTAAACATTGCTATTTTTCGGCCTGTTTCACTGTTGATAAATGCTCGATCATGGTCATTGTGCTTGTATACATGCATGCATGCATGTGTGTGTGTGTGTGTGTGTCTTGTTAATGTTCGTTTGCATTTGACTTTGCTCGAGAGGCGTTTCACTGCAGAATAGCTGCAGCAGAATAGGGAAATGACTTTTGCATTTAAACTAGTACTGTGTCTTGTGTCAGTCAGTCTTGTTGAAGGTAACCGGTGCAATTTTATTTAGCACTCTTTCAGTTTATAGGTTTATACTGCGTTTTATGACGTGTACTCGGTAGTGAATAGTAGAAATTCATGAAAAATATGAAAAAATTATATTCATACCTTATATCTGATATTAGCATTATATATTTTATACATCATCAGTATTATCATTATCTATATCAGTGTTTCTCAACGTGGGCCATATGGTCTCTCAGGGGCCATGCGACCCCTTTGGGGGTCATAGAACTTAATTTAAAAAGCGGGGGTCACCATGTTTGCTCACTATCCACGACAGATATATGATAATTCATGTGCATATGGGGCCACAAGGATTTCTAGGGAGCCTAGGACTGTTTTGGGGGCCACAATAAATCGAATTTGTGTTGAAGGGGGCCATAGCAAGAAAATGGTTGAGAACCACTGATCTATATCATCATCACGGACATTAATGAATGATATCTTTAAAACAAATTTCTTCTACCAATGTATCCGTTGCAGTTTATGTAGTAAGTCACATTACAAAAATTAGCTCATTATTTTCCGAGTAATATTCGTACGTCTTAATTACTGATTAGTTGATCAATTGATTTATGCCTGCACATCACAAGACATTGAAATTGTGGCGTCTGTGCGGTACTTTGCCCGCCTCTGCGTATTTTGTGCGTGTGTGTGTTGTACTTTGACCGCCCGTGCTCACAATTCACAAACAGCAAACACCTTGCGTAGCAAACATTCTGCTACGCGCTCGCATACACACGCATACACACGT
Source organism: Sacculina carcini (assembly GCA_916048095.2). NCBI lineage: Eukaryota > Metazoa > Arthropoda > Thecostraca > Sacculinidae > Sacculina > Sacculina carcini. The sequence goes on along the minus strand of OU696579.1, from coordinate 796,588 downwards.
ACACGCATACACATAGACGCGCACGCATACACGTTCAAGTATTGCGACCGCTGAAATGCGTGTGGTGAAAAGATTTAGGGAGTCAGTGTGTGTACCTGGCAACACACGACTGGTTGTGCGGCGTTGTGATGCATTTTAGTGACGGTATTTAATTAGTGTGTCTGTTTAAATATATCCGTAGCGTATTTGTCAGCCGTGTGGTTGGAACCAGCCAACAAAACACCAGAGTTTTGAGTATATTACTTGCAATCTTTTGCATTTGTAAATAATTGTTTGCAAAAAATTGCATGGGGTTCTGCAGATTGTACATGAATTCAACAGTTTGAATGTGCCGTTGATTCAGGGTGGCGTTCTGTTTCAAATTGTTCCCCCAATGTGCCGTTCATATTGAGCTTTCACGGTATATATGCATGCATTGAGAGATATGGCGCCGCAATCACTTGCAATGCGGTTGTGTTCGTGTTGCAGAACTGCCGTCATTGGCGTTGCAAGCTTGTCAGTCGATCCAGGCCACGTGCTCGGATGGATCGTGCATCAGCCGGTCGGACGTGTGCAACGGTGTCGACGATTGCCCCGACGGCTCCGACGAAGTCAGCTGCTCAGGTGACGGAATCCACCACCGATAATTCCACCGTCTATTTTTGTATCGTATAATTTTATTCAGCTTTATAAAGCGAGTTCAAACAGTATTTGTTTTATGAACGTAAAATCAAGCTTTTCCTCGGCCTATTGTGATTTCCGAACAAAATACAGTTTTCGTTTCAGCAATCTTAAGCATAATATTTGTTAAGTGGATAATTTTCCCTTGACGACTGGATTTTAGTGAATAAAATATTATCACATTGAATTTCATATTTATTAGCTTGCGTGTATGATTGTATTTGTGCGTATATGTATGTATCTGACCATGTTTGTGTGTGTGTGTGTGTGTGTCGGTGTTACCAGTGTTTGCGTGGGTGTTTGTTAATTCATGCGCTCCAGTTACTCTAGTGTCAACAATGCTAAACATTGTCCCATATTTGTCCAGCAAACTTCTTCATTAGCTTGATTGGCCAATTGGTTGTTTGTTTTTCAATTACGACCCAATCTATTTGCAATGTTGTGTGAATCGCGGCCTGTTGTGTTGGCATCGTGTTTTCTCACTTATAGCAGTCACATATAGCTCATTGGATTGTTTCGTTCATCACATTGCTCTTGTTATTCTATGTTATGTTATTGTAATTATTCAACCAAATTGTAATTAGCCTGTATCTCAAGAACCAAATGTACAAATTACACCAAGTTGCAAAATTGTGTGTATGCCAATTTTGTCGTAAATGATTCCCTGACTCACTACACTGTGTTCTGGAGAACTTTTGTCCTTCTGTTCTGGAGAACAGTTGTCCACCGATTGTCAAGTAAGCTATATAATAGTGCCGGCTTCAGATTCAGCGTAACCCAGCAATCTCAGTTGGGGCAAAGTGCAAATCTACATTTATTCACGTCTCTTAACCCATTTTCCTTTATTAATTTTGCAATGTCTCCTCATTCGTCTCGGCTGTTGATTTCTCATCGACGACATTCTCCAGCCAGCCAGCTCTCCAACCTCAACGTATTGATCACCAACTCTTTTCTGTGTGATGTGGCGGTGGTGCAGGACGACATCGTTGTGAACCGAACGAGTGGAGTTGCGCCTTCAACAGCACCAAGTGTGTGCTGAAGGACTGGCTGTGTGATGGTGATGATGACTGCGACCATGGCGAAGATGAACAGCAATGTGACGAAGATACGCCAAGTCAGTACAGTACGGTGGACTCTCGTATTTTGCTGTTAATGGGCGCCGAAAAAACGCAAAATGCAAATTTTTGCAAAGTAGTGTTTTCCCTTTATAGATCCACTATACATATAAATGTATAATAACGATGTAATAGTCATTTGTAAGATCATAGCTAACGATTTATACACAGAAAAGTGTCAAATTTTGTGTTATATAAATTCGATGTATGTATATTATGTGTGTGTGTGTGTGTGTGTGTGTGTGTGTGTGTGTGTGTGTGTGTGTGTGTGTGTGTGTGTGTGTGTGTATTTATTTGTATGTGGTGTTGTGTGAATAGCCGGCCAGTGTTCATCAAAGGAGTTTCAGTGTGAAATCGGCAGTGATTCGGGACCTCAGTGTGTGCCTCGCTCGTTCCATTGTGACGGACACCCCGACTGTCAAGATATGAGTGACGAAGTCGGTTGCAGTGAGTACCTGACCATCACTATCTCACTATTGCTCCGTCTCTGTCACGCTGCTACACCAATCATCACTGGATGCATCATAGGACTTCACTGTTAATACTGTCCTACAAACTGCATACTGTTCACACAGTAGTCATACTGTTCACACAGTAGTCATACTGTTCACACAGTAGTCATACTGTTCACACAGTAGTCATACTGTTCATACAGTAGTCATACTGTTCACACAGTAGTCATACTGTTCACACACTAGTCATACTGTTCACACAATAGTCATACTGTTCACACAGTAGTCATACTGTTCACACAGTAGTCATACTGTTCACACAGTAGTCATACTGTTCACACAGTAGTCATACTGTTCACACAGTAGTCATACTGTTCACACAGTAGTCATACTGTTCACACAGTAGTCATGCTGTTCATACAGTAGTCATACTGTTCACACAGTAGTCATACTGTTCACACAATAGTCATACTGTTCACACAATAGTCATACTGTTCACACAGTAGTCATACTGTTCACACAGTAGTCATACTGTTCACACAGTAGTCATACTGTTCACACAATAGTCATACTGTTCACACAGTAGTCATACTGTTCACACAGTAGTCATACTGTTCACACAGTAGTCATACTGTTCACACAGTAGTCATACTGTTCACACAGTAGTCATGCTGTTCACACAGTAGTCATACTGTTCACACAGTAGTCATACTCTTCACACAGTAGTCATGCTGTTCATACAGTAGTCATACTGTTCACACAGTAGTCATACTGTTCACACAGTAGTCATACTGTTCACACAATAGTCATACTGTTCACACAGTAGTCATACTGTTCACACAGTAGTCATACTGTTCACATAGTAGTCATACTGTTCACACAATAGTCATACTGTTCACACAGTAGTCATACTGTTCACACAGTAGTCATACTGTTCACACAGTAGTCATACTGTTCACACAGTAGTCATGCTGTTCACACACTAGTCATACTGTTCACACAGTAGTCATACTGTTCACACACTATTCATACTGTTCACACACTAGTCATACTGTTCACACACTAGTCATACTGTTCATAACACCCTTATGGTGTTTAAGAAAGATTAATAATGTTCATACAAACTTCATATTGTTCATAAAGGTTCATACTGTTCATAGTGCAAACTATGTGTAGTGTAGTTATGTTATTGTTGCTAATTTTGTCAATATTATTCATTGTGTGGTGGCTGTTGATGTTGTGATTGTTCGTATTGTTGTTGTTGTTGATGTATTATATTGTATATGTTGTGGTTGTTATGGTTAATGTTTTCATCGCTCATAATTTGGCTGTGGTTATAGTTGATGTTGTCATTGTTAATGTTGTTGTTAATGGTTATAGTTGATGTTGTCATTGTTAATGTTGTTGTTAATGGTTATAGTTGATGTTGTCATTGTTAATGTTGTTAATATTGTTATTGTCGTACACAGCGGCTCCTGTGTTCAGTTCTGACATGGTGGTGCACTTACACGTGACGCCCGGGGACACGTTTGTGCTGCATTGTCGTGCCGTGGGAGTGCCGACGCCGCAGGTCATATGGCGTCTCAACTGGGGTCATGTACCGGACAAATGTCAACAGTCAAGGTTATTTAGTTATTAGCTCGGTCGTCGTTGCATTGATCAAACGTGTTATGCATGGGCGTATATCCTGGGGGGTATGAGGGGTGTATATACCCTCCGACGAATTGGCTGGAGGGATGAATACGCAATTATATACCACCGCGAATTCTGTTTCTTCAATTCATTGCGTTTTGTCATCAAAATCAGCATAGTGAAAATAGTCATGCACAATAACCATATCAGCTATATTTTAAGTATTTTGACATTGATGTAATGATATGTAATGTAATGATATGTAGACTAAATTGATTGATTGATGATGTAGACTAAATTGATATAGTCTACTTTTTTGCTGGCTTTTATAATATTTTCAACGTATATAGTACTATATTTGGTACATATTGTATAAAAATGTACTGCTTAAAACTATACAAGTGTTTTAATTATATATATGAGATATATCCACAGTTTTTTACTGTTTTTACAAAAAGTTAATGTTTATATTACGTGCTTGGATTGTGGTATATTGAGCTAGGCGTGCAGGCATATTTGCTTCTTCTGTTAACTCTACAAAGGGCATATTTATATTGTGTATGTTTGTGTGTATGCGTGTGTGTAGCTCCGGCGGTGAAGGCACGTTGACCTGCGACAACGCTGCGCTGTCCGACCAAGGCGCCTACTCGTGCGAGGCAATGAACATCAAGGGATCGAGGTTCGCTGTGCCTGACACTCTGGTAGTTGTGTCGGACACGGCATCCACGTCCGTGTGTCGCGCCGGGGACTTCAACTCTGCCGCCGTCGACGTTGATGACTGCCAGCGCTGCTTTTGTTTCGGAGCCACCAACGACTGTCACAGCTCCCCTCTGTTCGTCTCGACGGTAAACAGTGAATCTGTTAGCCAAGCAAGTGCTAGTTGATTGGGCTGTGATCATGTTCCAACATAGAATACAAGAGAGATATGATGTTGATGCAATGAACTCTTGATTATGCTGGGTTGAATTCGTGATTTTGATGAGATATACTCCTGGTTATGATTAAATGAAATCGTGTTTGACTGCTGAATGTAATGAGATAAACTCCTCATGTGGACGCTGGTTTCAGTTGCCGTATGTCCATCCTGGCGAGCTGCGCTTGGCGTCGGTGGTGCGGGTCACACCCGAGGTCCAGGTCTTGCCCGACACTCACTCGCTGTCGCGGCTGATCAACGCTGCCGGTCGCTCGGAAGCCGTGGTCGCCTCGTCGTCGTCGTCCGACAGTGTGGCACAGGGTCAGCTCTACTTTGCTCTGCCATACTCCGGCCCCCAATTGTTCAGCTACGGAGGATACCTGCGCTACACCCTCGAGCCGCCGTTCGAAGCAACGCGCTCCATCTTCCCCGACGTTCTGCTCACGGTACCTCTCTCGCAACCACACTATCAACCTCCCATCTCGGATGTATGTGTGTTCAAGCTCTAGTTTAAATATGTATTGGTAATACAAACGCATAAACACATTTCCAATATCAGATGCCATATCTGAAAGTCCAGATGATTTGGAATAGTAATTCTTTCTGGGAATCTTAATTTGTTGTTTATTTTGAATGTTAAATCGTCCTTGAGATGTTAATTCGTTGTTGAACTCCGTGGTGTAGTGGTAGCACACCCGCCTCACAAGCAGGAAATCCTTGGTTCGAATTCCGGCGGAGGAGAATTTCATTGGGCGAATTCTATAATGCAATAGCCTCTGTCCACCCAGCAGTAAATTATGGTACCAGATATCAGTCATGTGTTGTATCATGCATTATGGAGAGATGACTCTCTCAAGCACGTCTTTCGTTCTTGTGACGTCATAGCGTGGAGAGGGTCGGTTCTGCGGTGGCAGCGAGCTGCATTGGACACACCTGTGTGTTCATAAGCTTCGACTTCTTTCCGTGTAGCAGCTGTCACTTGAGGTTTTCAACCTTTAACCTTATTAACCTCGTTGGCGATGGGTTGTGATGATAGGGAGGCGGGAGGAGTATATGGTACCGTTCTGATGTGCGTCAGCGTGCACCAATCCGCCTGAAGATTGTCGAAGGCACTTTCTATCGTTCTGATAGTGACAACAAGGAAGTGGCTGCCAGTCGAGAAGACATCATGATGGTGCTTCACAATGTAGATCTCTTCCTCATCGCGTGAGTCTAGTGTGTTTTCGCTCTTTCTCCTCACCCTATATACTTGGAGTAGACTTGCTAGAATGTGTGCTTACTATGTAATTGGACATAGCAAGACTTAAGAAAGGCTTATTTATGATTTCCTGTTATCATTTTGCTTTTTGCATGTGCCTGTTTTCATCCGCCTTCATGGTTTTTATAACATATTATGCTCAACTACGCCCAACAATTGGAACGTTCCCGTGAAGTTCTGTCTATAATGGCAGTACGCTTCAAAGAGAAAGCACAATTAATATAAATGAATAGCAGCACAAATGTAGCACGAAGTCATTGACAGCGCAAGTATAGCGCAATAATTGAACGTCGTATCGCGCCGTTATATCGTGCGAGGAATACAGGTGGTTGGTGATGTTTGTGTGTCGCGGCGTTGTTGCGCAGTGTTCCTCGCAGTTCTGACGGCTTCTACGGCTCGTTGAAGGACGTGCAGCTGGACTCTGCCACTGCCAGTCACACAGTTCAGGGCGCCGCCTCGCTGGTCGAACAATGTAACTGTCCACTGGGATACTCGGGACTTTCTTGCGAGGTGAGCGCATGCCGTGAAGTTTTCTCGCTTGCCTCTGTCTCACCATTGAGCAGGAATAATGCATTTCTGGTTTAAGCGCGTGAGATGATATTTTCACAAGATGATCTTCCTTTCATAAGATAAGTATAGCATGCTTCTTAAATGCTCTCTTCGTGTTACTAGTCAATATTTTCATTCTTGACTTCTATCATTCTAGTCAGGGAATTGGTAAACACTGCACTCGTGGACTCCGTGGTGTAGTGGTAGCACACCCGCCTAACAAGCGGGAGGTCCTTGGTTCGAAACCCGGCGGAGCAGAATTTCATTGGGCGAATTCTATAATCCCACAGCCCTGTCCACCCAGCAGTAAATGGGTACCAGATATCAGTCATGAGTTGTGACATGCATTCTGGGGAGGTGGCCCTCTCTAATACGTCTTCCGTCCTTGTGGTGTCATAGCGTGGAGAAGGTCGGTTCTGCGGTGACAGCGAGCTGCACGGGGCACACCTGTGTGTTTATAAGCTTCGGCTTCTCCCCGTGTAGCAGCTGTCACTTAGGCCTTTAACCTTTAACTTGAAGCTCATGTCACGCGATAATGTTAGTTGATCGTCCAATGATCGTTGTCGATCTTATTTCAGGATTGTGCCGCCGGTTATGAACGTCGAGCCACAGGCCAGTACTTGGGCCGCTGTGTGGAGCTAGTCAGCACATGTCAGCAGGGTTTTTTCGGCGATCCGGCCCGCAACATTGCCTGTCGAAAATGTCCGTGTTATATGCTAGATGAACGGTGGGTGCAACACTCCAGACACCCAGACACACGAGTGTGAACTTTATTCAAACTGGTCATTGTTATATATTATCTTTATATTTAAATCACTTGAAGAAAATTAATTCAAAAATATGTTATATAAGAACATTTAAAAATCATTTTAACTTTAAATTATTCTTACAAACATATTATGTCTATTTTTTATTATTAAAATAACTAAAAATAAACACAATTAAAATTAATTACAAATAATCTACAAATGGACCGATTAATCTTGCTTGTAATTTAGTTTGCTACAATGATAAACATGATACCAGCTGGTACAAATTTTGCAATAATGTCTTTTAAATCAGTCAATGTACATATAGCGTACCTTATAAACAACTGGTATTCATTACGAGTTCTGGTATTTAATAAAACATTTGATTATTTTATTAATTTGTGACCATTTTCTTCTATAGTATATCGCTGATTTTATCTTTGCGATATTATTTTGGCAAATCTACATTGTGTGATATACTTTTTGACTATCTGTTTCTCGCGCCCATGATAATTAGAGCCCTATGCCAAATACAAATGTTGTTGTTGTTGTAGAGCTATTTAAAGCAGATATATATTTGTGATTGTGGTGTTGACATGGCATTGATCACGTGACAGATTCGGTCAGACTTGTCGTTTGGACTACGACGATCACGTGATGTGTGATTGTCCGCCCACACAGATGGGTCGACGGTGTGAACGTTGTGCCCCAGGCTACACTGGTGACCCGAGGTCAGGTCAACCGTGCGTGCCAGGTTTGTTAATAATTTATATTTATATGCCAGGTTTGGTATAATTTCTATTAAATTACACTAGCCACGGAAATTATTTGTTCTTATTTTGTTTTATTTTCCGTGTTGCTGTATTTGCTGTTTTCTGGATGCGTATAATATGCTTGCATATAAATTTATCTATAGATATATTTATATTTCATATACAGTATTTCATCTATAATTATATTTATAGATTATGATTTATAGATTGCAGTATAATATATTTGCATGTGTAAGTTTCTGTATGTATGTAACCATGTGTGTGTGTGTGTGTGTTGATGTCATACAGAATCTCAGTGTGATCTGGCCGGATCCACTCAGCAAGATCCAGATCCTGAAACGGGACACTGTCAATGCAAGGTGGCAATGCAATCCATTCTCCTCCACTCTCTCTCTCCGCCGCTCTCTTGCTCCGTGTTCTCCACTGGCGAATTTCACCTCGCAGCTAATATTAAATAGCTTTTCTCACCAGATCATTTTGACATCATTCAACATCATTACAACATCAGCTGGTTTGCTTGCAACCCGGAAACTTACCCAATTGTCACCCAATTGTCACCCAATTATCACCCAAGTGTTACCCAAGTGTTACCCAAGTGTTACCCAAGTGTCACCGAAGTGATACCCAAGTATAATCAGCTACAATTTTCGTCCGGGACTTAAAAATTAAAATTCGCTCCACCATTGTACAAGATTACCATTTACCATTAGTATTTGGATATGTGTAATTATATTTTGATATATCAGGGAAAGACACCAGTTTTTTATTCAACTTTGGGGCAAAGAAGAGCATAGTACTTTGTGAGAATTACGCTTGTAAGCAAATAAATTCTTTGGTCATTGTATATTTTCACAGCTAGAACTAGGAACGTCGTTTTTATTTAATTTTATGGCGCTGTGCGAGAAATATATCTGTATACTAGTGTGTGTGTGTATGTGTGTGTATGAGTATGTGTGCGTATGTCATTTTCTGTCATATATCACCTTGTAGATAATTAATCTAGTGCTAAACAGTTTGTCATTTACTTGTGTTTGATTGTACATTGCCGCTGGGGGAACCGTCATGCTGTACATGCTGGTGAGACTTGACAAACATCTCAAGTTCTGCCTGCCTGTCTGTGTGTATGTCTGTCTGTGTCTGTGTGCGTGTGTGTGTCTCTGTCTGTCTGTGTGTGTGTATGTGTCTGTGTGTGTGTATATGTTTATGTGTGTGTGTGTGTGTGTGTGTGTGTGTGTGTGTGTGTGTGTGTATTCATGAAATACACCAAAAAACTATCATTGACTCATTACTTTTGTTAACTCAATGCATTTACAATTATTTTAATCACAAAATTCGGTTATTGTTTCTACTTATGTATGTTTGTCTTAATGTACAAATGTAATGTATAAATGTTGTAAGCTTTAATGTAATGCAACATGTATGTATGTGTGTGTGTGTGTGTGTGTGTGTGTATGTGTGTGTGTTTGTGTATTTATACAGTTGTTGGTGGCGGGACTGCAGTGCGACCGGTGCATGCCTCGGGCGTTTTTCCTGCACGAAAACAACCGTCACGGCTGCATCAATTGTTTCTGTATGGGAGTGTCAGACCGCTGTTCCTCGTCCAACTACTACCGCCACCAGGTATCTGCGTGTGTTTGTATGTACATGTGATGTGAAGTATGCAGAAGTGAATAATATCATGTGGTGATTGCAAATGACCAGACTTCTGTCAGGCCAGATATGTCGATATCTAGCTTAATTTACACGCTCGCATATTTATACATACATATATATCACATGTGTAGCTTAAACTTTTAGCTTATATTGAAGATTAAACCTGAAATACGTCGTGTTATAAGCACGTATGTGTTTGTTTATGTGTGCTTGATCAATAAATAAGGGATGTTCCAATAGAAATGCCTCCTTTTTTCTAACTCCCCCAGAAATAATTGAAAATGGTTCAAATTTGCACTGTATCATGAATTATAATTTTAGTCGCCTGTCCTAAAATTATACATTATATTATATAAACTGGCTAAATATAACCAGTAAATTATGATGATTTTATTACACATGCATACATATGCATGGTGAAATTGTGGTGTTTTAATTTGGCGACGATCTGTCATTGTTGTTAATTGATCTTGTGCTGTCGTATCATTACGCTCTTCTTCAATACTCATACACCGGGCTAGATGCCTGCTACCAATGACAGATCCCAGTATTCAGCCAAGTCGCAGCAGATTAATTTCAGGCTAGTCACTGAGTCGGATACAACGCGTGTAATTATATTAGCCACACTTGACCATATTACCCGTGTCATATATACTGAAGAATAATGGTATCAAGACAATGCCAGATATTCATATAATTCAGCTGGCCGGGTCATTTAAGATGTTGTTGTTTTCAGCTGTTATTGAATTTAGTGTTTGTATAGGTATGCATGTATATGTGCTTGTACGTATATGCAGTGTGTATGTTTGTATGTTTGTATACTTCTACTATGTAAGTTTGTGTGTGTATATGTACATATATACGTGTTTGTATGCGTGTGCGTGTGTGTGTGTGTAGGTGAGTTCTGTGTTTACTCACAGTGATCTGGGCTTCAGCTTGTCGACGGGACCTGACGGTGAGACGGTACCTGGTACTCGAGTCAGCGAGCCCCTGAGACTTGTCAACAAGGATTTCCATCACTATAGTGGTGGTCAGGTGAGTTTATCAGCGCGCCGCCTCCACCCGACATCGTGTCCAGCAGCATGTGTATGATGTGGGAGCAGGCTATTAGCCAGGGGTCGTGGCCTGTAAGCAATGGCCCACTGGAATGCGGAGTGGAAGAGTGGTGAATTCATGGTCGCATAGAACAGGACAAATGTGTGTGTGTTTTATTAATCTAAATTAGTTTATTTTTGTTTTCTAGCGACTTACTGATATATAATTTGATGTGAGAATTTTCTCTGATTTTTCACGTCTTAATCAGTCATCTCTCCATTTTCCACACAACGGCACTGATAAATTCAATAAATACAATTGCTCCACCAAATCAAAAGTCACAGGAAACGAAAATAAACTAAATCGGACTGATAAAAAACAATCATTTGTCCTTATGTGTGACCTTTAAGTCTCTACTTGGCAGCCCCTCCATTCCGCACGGGTTGAGTGCCACTGAATTAGGACTTTTATTGGTGTATGTGTGTTTATGTATGTTGGTGTGTTGAATAGCCGCTCTACTGGAGTTTGCCAGAGCCATATTTGGGCAACAAGGTGAGCTCGTACGGAGGAGATTTGAGTGCCGAAATGGTCCGACAGCAGGACGGTGCTCATCACCTGCAACCGCTGGAGAAACAGGACATCGACACCGCGGCCTTTGCAACCAGTCCAGCCGCCGATGTGATTCTTGTGGTCGGTGCCGCTTTGAACACATAGAACAATTTGCATTTGTTCAGTGTACAGCTTTCAATATCTAAGCGTTCATCCAAAAGCATGCCACTGTAATATTCAATAGATTTGCTGGTTTTGCTATAATTTCATCAGTTATTCTACAATATGTTAGTAATATATTTAGTACTCGTATGTGTGTGTGTGTGTGTGTGCATGTTGTGCGCAGGGTAACGGCATTCGGTTGCATCACACCTCGAGGTCGGCCGGTTCCAGTGACGTCACAGCCGGTGGCCTGGTGCGTGTCAGTGTGCCTCTGCTCGAGTTGGAATGGAGACACGAGGACGGCCGCGCTGCCGAGCGATATCATCTGCTTATGGCACTGGCCGGACTGCGCTATGTTGGTTTGAGAGCCACTGAACGAGCCGTCGTCGCCGCTGCCAGAGCGTCACAACAACATGCAATCAGGCCAGTTCATTCGCCGCTCGCCAGCAAACTTCACTTGTTTTTTGCCGCTCATTAATTGCTGATTGTTACGTGGGCCGGTCCAGAAGTAATTGTTTTTCTTTCTTAACTCCGCCCCTAATGATCGGAGGGGGTTGAAAGTGGCACCGTATCATGATTTAACCCTGACTCACAAGTTCTCAAATCGGCATATCTCTACTGTTGATATTTACGGCGTCAGGCGTTGATAAAAAAAGTTCGACATTGAAACTCGTCAGAGGCAGAGGTGCGTCATTGAATTACTCGTATTTTGTCATTTATGCGTTCATATACACGTGTGTGTGTGTGTGTGTGTGTGTGTGTATGTGTGTGTGTGTGTGTGTATGCAGCTTGTCGAACGTTTCGCTCGACATTGCTGTGCCTCATAACACAGGCCAATCTCCGGCACCGTCCGTGGAACAATGCGAGTGTCCCATTGGCTACACGGTACACCACACACACTCACACACACTAACACACATACACCACACACTCACACACACTCACTCTCACACACACACACTAACACACTCGCTCACACATACACACTCACACACACTAACACACTCACACACCACACACTATCACACACTAACACACACATACACACTCACACACTCATTCACACACACACACACATACATACACTCACACACTAACACACACACTCATACACTCACACTCACACACTCACACACACTCACACACACTAACACACATACACACTGACACACACACACTCATACACTCACACACACACACACTAACACACTCACACACACTCACACACACTCACACACACACACATACACACACTCACATACACACTAACACACTCACACACACATACACACTCACACACACTAACACACTCACACACACTAACACACTCACACACACTAACACCCTCACTCACACATACTAACACACTCACTCACACACACACACACACTAAAACACTCACTCACACACACACACACATCACACTCATACACTCACACATACACACACTCACTCACACATAAACACTCATACACTCACACACACACTCATACACTCACACACACACACTAGCACACTCACACACACACTTGCACACATACAAGACATGTATATGCTTGTATATTCGTGAAGGTTAGTTGATGGTTTTTCGTAAAAGTATGTCATGGCAATGACAGGTGTAATGAATGTCCACCATAATTATTGCTCAGTATTTTTACAATTAAATTCAACACACAACAGTATGGCTCAGTTGGGGTGATGTGTGTGTGTGTGTGTGTGTGTGTGTGTGTGTGTGTGTGTGTGTGTGTGTGTGTCAGGGTTTGTCGTGTGAACAGTGTGACGTGGGCTACACTCGCTCATCGACAGGCCGCTACCTGGGACATTGTCAGCCGTGTAATTGTCACTCACACAGTGAACTTTGTCATCCGGAAACTGGGCATTGTCGGGTAATATCGCTCAAACCACCGCCACTCCAATACAGCAACACACTATTGAATATAGTTTATTATTCCAATACATAATGGATTTTAACAGGTTTAATAATACTTATTTAATAGATTATAACATGTTGAATAAATAGAATGTACACAATATATAAATATAATAATAAAATACGTAAATATAATATATAATAGATTTGATTACTATATTTTGATAGACTAAAGAAATAGAATATATATAATTAATGATATATTTTATTATTATTCATTGATATTCTAGGTTCATTTGGCTCGTATTCCGAGTCTGTTGAGGTGTTTTAATGTGTGTGTGTGATTGTAAGATTTGTGTAGGAAATGAATGATAAATTAGTTTGCGTTTATAGGTTGTATTATTGCGCGTAATATTACATGCATGTTATATATTGTTGTTTTCGCATTAGGTTTCTTTTGAAATATATTAAAAAAATTCCCTGAAATTAAATACAGTGATAAGGGTAGCACACACACACACACACACATTTACAACAAACTGTCTTAATTATATATTTTCAGTATTTTATTAATGTTTTCATGTCTTTGCTGTCACCAATTGCTGAGGAAATGAGAGAAATTGGTTATCTATATGTGTCATGTGCTGTGTCTTCATGCGCCAATTTTTAATTCGTTTTCTTTTTAATGAAAATGTATTTGCCACACATTTTCGATATGTGTGGTCAGGTATAACAGTTGATTTTCACTCGAATGACAACACAAACACACAATCCACCGCTTATGTTTGTGCGTGTGTGTGTTAATCCGTCAACGTCGTTCACTTTGACATCAGGACTGTCGCGACAATACAGCAGGCTCGGACTGTGGTGTTTGTCTGCCTGGCTACATGGGTGACCCCAGGTCAGGTCAGCCGTGTGTGCCTGAGGCGACACGACCGTGCCTGTGTGACCCGCGCGGTAGTGTTAACACGTCCTGTGACCTCCAAGGTCGATGTCACTGCAAGGTCAGCACGGACACACACACACGCACACACATACACATACACATAAGCACATTCACACACATGCACTCACATATACACGTAATAGGGTTGGAACTGATATTTGATAATGGCATTAATTGATATTACGGCTATTCATACAATTGTGCTCGAGATTCGATACTTCATTTCAGCTTCTGTAATTCAGAATGAATAAGATCTGACTTGTTGACTCACTTTGTTTCTATTTGTAGGTAAAATATATAACTATCTATTCTTTATTCTTTATGAATATTTCAGTTCTACTCCTCCGGAGGAGCTCGCAGAACCACAATTTATATAGGACATAGCACATCAAGGTAGCAATAATTTGCAGCAGCAGTAACAAACTTCACAACATTTAGATATACACTCACTCGCGCACATACACACACACACACATGCATGTACCTATACATACATACACACATATACACAAGATTGCACATATGTACGAGCACACACACACACACACACAGATATCACAGATAGTTTAAGAAAAATGAGCTTAGTTATTATGTGAGCTCATGCACAACCCAAACGAGACCAAAAATACTTCACCAGAAAAAAATACAAAACCAACCACTGTAGTTGCGTGTTAATATGAATTATAAATAGCTTGTTGTTGTTATTGTTGACGTTCCTCAGGTTGTCTGGCCGAGCAACCTCGAGCTCCTGAGGACACGGCACCGACCGGGTTGTTCCACAGGTCCTTGATGGGTGTAATTTTGTGTTGGCGTCTGAGTTGTGTGTGTGCTGAAAATAGCTTGTTGTTCAGGTTGGCGTGGAGGGAGATGATTGTGGTCGTTGTCGGGCTGGCTATTTCTCTCTGTCCATGGATCATTCAGCTGCCGGGTGTTTGCGCTGTTATTGCTCGCTGGTGAGCAGCCAGTGTGGCGAGTCGCACTACCATCGCACTCAGATTCCCATGCAGCTGATCAACAGAGACCACGGCTTCTCACTGGTCAACAGGTGCGCAAACAAACAAGTGCATGCAAGTACTCAATTGCAAACTGCCACATTGCAATTCAGCTCAATATATTTTGCAAACGCGAACATTTACGGTCTGGCTACACCGATATACACAATACGTATAAATACACTCACACACATATGTATTACATTACATTACATTACACACATTACACATGTACACATACACACACACACGCACACACACACAAGCACACAATCACATACATATACGCACACATACATACACATACACACATATACGTGTGTGTGTGTGTGTGTGTGTGTGTGTGGGTGTGTAATAAACTCAGACGACGCACGCATGTGATTGACGACAACGTGTTCAGCTTGGACATTGGCGACAACGAGATCGGATTCAACCAGTTCTCCAAGCAGGAAACATTCAACTACGACAACATGCTCTTCTGGTCGCTGCCGCCCGAGTTTCTCGGCAACCAGGTGTCAACTGTCTGTCTGTCTGTCTGTATGTTTGTATGTCTGTGTGTCGGCCTATTTGTCTGTTTGTCTGCCTATCTGTCTGTCTATCTGTCTGTTTGTTTGTCTGTCTGCCTATCTATTTGTCTGTCTGTCTGTCTGTCTGTCTGTCTGTCTGTCTGTCTGTCTGTCTGTCTGTGTGTCTGCTTATCTATCTGTCTGTCTGTCTGTGTGTATGTGTATCTTGTAGTTGAAATTTCAGGCTTAAAGAGCACAACGGGATGTGTCATGCAGTCTCATCAGACTGGAGTGCGCACTTATAATGCCAATAACAACTACAACAGCATTCAAGCAATAGTTGGCATGTAATAACACACAACAAACTGTTGTTGATGGCTTGTTGATAGCTGGCCTCATACGGCGGTAAGTTGATGTTACGTCAGCGTTACACGTCACGTCAGTCGTCCCGTCATATCGACGACTTCGACGTGATTGTGCACGGCGCCTCGGGCCAGGCAGTCATTCTTGCCTGGAAGAACCCTCTGCAACTGTCTCCAGACAGGTGTGTGTGTGTGTGTGTGTGTGCTGTTGGCTCGAGCCTGCTGGCTTCATTGCAGTGGCGCCGCTAAAAGGGGGCTTGGAATGGCTGAAAAATTATCCCCCAAAATTTGTCAAGTCCCCCTGAGCTTCCCCCCAAAAATCCTGACCATAAACAATTCGAGTGTAGTTCCTCATGTTTTGCCAATCAACCGCATATTTTTCTAAAAACTCCTTCAGCCTTCCTACCGGAAATGTTCTGACACCGCCACTGACGTATTGTTATTACTGTATTAATTACAAGCATGTTCAAGCATGTCAAGGAGAGAATGTCATCATTATATCCACCCTGCGGTGGCCCCGTGTACCGCAAGCGCCCTGAATATGCAGAGTGAGAGAGTTTGTGAAATACGAGTTTAATCAGGAAAATGAAGTCTAATTAAGAACAAACAAAATTCAAGTGAAAATATCGAATAAAAACACTAAATGAAACACATCCAGTAAGATAGAATGACAAAGTAAAAATATAAATAGAAACGTATAATAATGAAGAGTAATATAATAAAATAGTTAGATAAATCGATTAAACTAATAAAAGCCAATGAAAATTCATCAATCAATATGTTGTGCAGTCCCGCAATCTTTTTGCTCCCAAGTTATATAGCCTGTGCTGGATATTTTCCTTATCCATTCGAATGCTTACATGTCGCACAGTAATGCATATGTTTGCATGTGTGTGTGTGTGTGTGTGTGTTTGTTTGTGTGGTGTGGGGAAGTAGAATGAACACCTACGAGGTGGAGTTCAGCGAGAATGCTGGATGGATGGTAGTGGATGACGAGGGAGGTGTGCGTGAAGCTGCATCGCGTGCTCATCTCATGTCAGTGTTGTCACGTGTTGAGGCCGTGCTCGTGCGCGCTGTGCCCACCTCGTATCCTCAAGCCACCTATCTCAGCAATGTCGTGCTAGATACAGCCACAGCTCTGGTATGATGTGCATTATTGGCAACTATCGCTTGTCAACTCTCGCAAATATTACTGATGTCACCAAATCATCCAATTATTATCTTATCATCTTATCAAATTTCCATATACTATCGGCGTATATGGAAATTTTGGGATTTTTCTCAAATTCAACATCGTATTGCACTTGTTATATTAGCAATAAGACCACAGCTAATACACGTCCTCTTCTGTACAAGTCTTGCAAACTAATGACAGTGAGAATGGAACTAATGGCTTCGATGACAGTGTGATACAATTCGCTACATGCTCGAATATGTAAGATCTATCGTGTGTCGCGTTTTCGCAACGAGCGGCGTATATGGGTTCTTAACTTGTGCTCTTACCTTTGTTCTAACTGGTGTTCAGTGGTTCTCAAACTTGTTCAGTATTCACACTCTTGTGAAATCAGTAGTTAATGCTCGCAGTCCCTAGGTTCTTGATAACTATACGAAAATGTCCTTTCATCGTCCAAGTCAAATCCGTGTACCCTGTAATCGAACTTTTTACAACTTTTGCAATTAATCCAAGTGGAATTCAGTGCGAAACATACTATTTTATTTATATCGTGTATCGTCTTAATAAGGCTCGTGCGATTGTATGATTGCACACAGGAAAGTCACCAGGGATTAGTGCGGGGTGTGGAGCAGTGCATTTGTCCTGAAGGATATTCTGGTCTGTCTTGTGAGGTCAGCTTCATCATATTGCTTCTTAACTCACTCACACACACGCACACACACACACACACACACACGCACGCACACACACACACACACACACACACACAAGCGGACTAGTGTAATTTCACCTTTCATTCAATCTATCCACCAACAGTTTAATTATTATGACTTCCGGTGTACTATTACGTCTAATTATTTGTTATTTACATATTTATTTAGTCAATATTGCTGTAGATTAAGGATTTTTTATTGTGAGCAGTTCTCATTCTGCTAATTCACCTCATTTCATTTACAGTGTGTGTTTTATTTTCTGATGATATTGTATTTTTCGCTGTCTCTCTGTGTGTGTGTGTCTTGATGATCAAGATGCATGTAAATTGCTGTCATGATTTTACAGCTTGTTTTTTCTCATTTCACCCTGCTCATTTATACAAATAATAGCATTAATATTATTATAATGTGTTTCTTTTTCAAAAAAGATTATCAATTTCATTTTATCGCTACTGCCCATGTCCTCGTTGAATATTTATTTTTGTTTAAATTTGTTTTTTTGTCACCTGGTATCCCTGATGTGACGCACGTGTGCACGACAGACTTGTGCCGCCGGCTATTACCGCTCAACAAGGTCATTGACCCCGCTGTGTCGACCATGTCCGTGCAACGGCAACGAACATTCATGTTATCAGCATGGAGACCGAGTGATATGCCGCTGTCGTGCCAGCTATTTCGGACATGACTGTCAAAGTCAGGCAAAACTCAGCATTTTCAACTATTTATCGTTACAGCAGTGGCATAGCTAGGCTATCTGTCACCAGGGGAGGTCAGGGTTTGTTACGTCCAAGTTATGCAAGTCTTCCTTCAGTCTAGTCATCTTGCTTACTGTGAAAACGCTTGTGGAAGCGGGTTTATTTGCCGACGTCTCGACCGTGATTCTCGTACTTATCAATAGATATACTGAATGTCACTAACATATAAATAACAAATGCAACGAGGGAATATTTAACATGTAAAAATAACTCGTCCATTCAATCACCACTTTTAGAAATACCAGAAAGAAAAACGATAAAATGTATAATTGTTTCCATTTATGTACGAGTGTAAATTATGCTATCATATGCTTCTGGTAGTTATCAAACAGCTTGTGCATTATCCTACGACGGTGTCTCAAAATACTTCCACAATATTTCTATATTGTAGCGTGCAATTTGTGGATTATGTCGGTATATTTGCATGGCGTGCTGGTGGACAGAGCGCGAGCACATTGCGACAAACTCGACTGCGACCTTGGATGAGCTGAGTGTCAAATTAAGAGTGGTTGGTGTTGAGAGCGCAATCTGGCGCGAGTCCCCGGCTCCATCCTGGCTTCTTGTCATTGTTCATTGCTCGTGTCTGCCGGGACGTTACTCCGATCTGCGCATTCACATACAGCCCCGTCTGCAGACGGACACAAACACTCGTTGGCGTCTGTTAGCTCAGGACGACACGTGCTCGCGGACACTCCAATTGCTGGTGAAAAACGACCAGAAGTCTCGTGTTCCTGCCGTCCATTGTTGGCTGCTTGATCATCACGACTCTACGATGGCTTCTGTGTTGCTTCGTGAGTCTCAGCTGCCTTCTGTACGTGTGTCTGATGCAGCAGCCGTCACCACTGACGGTCCACTCAGCGTCTCTGATAATATCGTGGCAAGTATAATGGGCGACATCACCACCTCGACTGGCATGCAAAATGAACTCGACATGGCAGATGAAGTGACATTATACGACAGAGGTCGTGTAACGCTGCATATCACGATATTTGATAGTATTTCTCGTGATGATGATTCAACCGAGACCACAGATCCATATGTCCACCAAGATTTCGCTTCAGCAACTTTCTCTTCGGTCACTGAATACGAGGAAACAATTAAACAACGTACTGAAACCAGCAATGCCGTATTATGGAAGCAGTATCTTTTGTGGCAAAAAAGTGATGGTGAAGACATCACCACAGAGCTACCATTGGATTTCACTGAACAACACGAGGTGGTTAACACTGTGGGTCCCTACGGTGATGATAGTGAATCAATTTCAAGCTCCAAGCGCAGCGACGACTTCAAGCAACAGGAAACGTCCACTATGACATCTCTTCTTGTCGGCTCGTTTATTGACGAAGAGCTGATAAAATCTGGACAGATTGCAGGCACTGACATATCAACAGATACGACGGTCACGGAGGACTCGACTTCTTCACCCGCACAAGAAACTCTTCTCGCCAGCCACGATGAACCGACAGGTTTGACGCCGCTTTGCTGATGCGTGTGCGTAATGTACTGATTCCGCTCTTCAGTGATGTTCGTGCATCATCTTGCATCGCTCCACTTGCGCTGTGCTTCCGCTAACAGCAAACTTGAAATATTGTTGCGTATTGACTGCTATGCGTCCAGTTTCACTTGCACTTGTTATTTGAAATTATGTTTGAATTGCGCGTGTGTGATGTATGTTATGCTTGGCTCAGATGTACCGTTTCTTGTCGGCTATCTAACTCGCTGTTACTAACGTTGTCAGTGAATTGAAGTTCCAAGTTACTTAGTGTCACTTCTATGAGCTAGTTTCATTCGGCCTGCCATTTACCGCTAGCTGTTCTGTTTAACATTTGTTCATTAACACTGCAATTATAATCTCTCGCCACAAAATATTCTGTCATATTATACCATTTTTTCATTCCTTGAAGCATAGTGTTATGACAAGCCGGTGATAAAAGTACACTGTGGACAAAACTACAGCAAATGACGACAAATGACATGTTTACATTATATATCGTATTTCATTATTTATTGTTATTATTCATTATTACATTATACTTATATACTTATACATTATACTCATTTATACATTATACTCATTTATACATTATACTCATTTATACATTATACTCATTTATACATTATACTCATTTATACATTATACTCATTGATACATTATTCATTATTACATTCTTGTTTTCATTGGCAGAGTTTTTAATGTACAACATTTTACATTAGCGATCGTGAAGAACTTTGGATATTGAAACGAGAACAGGATAATAAAATCACTGCTCCGGGGTACAGGGGAGAATTATTTTTCGAGGTGCCAGTTTCTCCGTATCATCTGAGTATGATGTTGAAATATGTGCTGCTTTCAGACGGTGAGGACTCAACTATTTCAGTGTCGGTCCGAGACCCCGTGATCGAGGTTGTTACCGGCGATTCTGCCACGTTTCACTGCAGTGGAGAGTCTCGTATTGGAGAGCAGGTGGGACAACGGATTATGCCGGCTAGCACAGTGGTTCTCAACCTTTTCAAATAAGCATTCAGTTCTCGCACCCCCCCCTGTATTTTAGATAGCTATACCAAAAAGATGGAAATGCAAGCGATGTAATATCTTTTCGCACACTGTTTAACCCACGAACGCATAGCGCCCATTTAAAGCGCCTATTTCCGAAGGACAAAGTGACCTCTCCATGGAGCCCATTTAAATGGGCGGGCTGAATTATGTATTTTGGATTGAAAAAAATGTGGAAATTTTTTTATAATACTCGGCTTTATGTCCAAACTGTTAAGTTCCAAAAATTTCAGACAATTCCAATGATAATTTCTGCTTGCATGCGTTCGTGGGTTAAGATGTTTAAGCAAACAGTTTTTGCCAGGAAAACATATAGAGCATAGGCAAAAAACCACATTTCCTCATATTTTTCACTAGAATTATCGCATTCTTTTGGCAGCCAGGCTCGCACTCCTAAGAGTGCGAGTAACCCCGGCTTAGAACCCCTCGACTGGGGCTTGATGTTATCAACAAGAGGTGTCCAAGAGGTGGGTGTTTTTCAACCATCGAAACATTTCAAAGTTATATCCAAAAGTTTTTTCTATGCGGACTCAAAATGCCAACACGCAGCATTTCTCATGTTTTATCACGATTATGCGCAGCAAATCTCATGTTTTCCACTGGTCCCTTGAGAACAATATCACGCGACCGACACGGAACAATTTATAATGCTTACTGAACTACTGAAAGTCAGTCTAGAAGTCTAACAGTCGGTCTTGAGTTGTTTTCACAGTGTCGTTGTTGTATGTCGCACTGGCTTGAAAAGAATACGTCGAAATAACACAGGTTCACTTGTGACCAGTTTGAAAACACACTGCAGTGAATCTCTACTATCCGTCTGTATGAGATTGATCAAGATGAGGTTGTCTGTTTTCAACACGAACCTTACTTTGAGACGATATGATGAGTGCATTTGATCACCATTCGTGCACTTTGGGCTCCGTGGTGTAGTGGTAGCACACCCGTCTCACAAGCGGGCGGTCCGTGGTTCGAACCCCGGCGGAGGAGAATTTTTTAGGCTGAATTCTATAATCCAACAGCTCCTGTCCACCTAGCAGTAAATGATGGTACCAGATATCAGACATGTGTTGTGCCATGCATTCTGGGGAGGTGACCCTCTCTAATACATCTTCTATCCTTGTGGCGCCATAGTATAGAGAGGATCGGTTCTGCGATGGCAGCGAGCTGCACGGGACACACCTGTGTGTTCATAAGCTTCGGCTTCTTCCCGTGTAGCAGCTGTCGATCGGGGCCTTTAACCTTTAAGTCATTAACTACGGCCTGCTGGTGACGGTGTGACCAGGTAACGATTAAGTGGCGGCGCCAGGACGCTGTGCTGCCGCCTGATCGAGCCCAACAGCCGGACGATGACGGAGCAACGCTGGTGATTCACCGCGTCATCGCCGACGACTCCGGAGTGTATGTGTGTGAAGTGCGCGACTCCACGTCCACACGCACCAGTCGCACTGTACTGAGAGTTGGTACAGGTGAGCAGACAGTGATCGCCAGTTCTCTCTAACAACTGTTATCCCAGCCACGAACCTGTAATGTAATGGAATATATTGCCACTTTCACACACAAAGTATCGTTACATACTAATAAACAGACAAATGCAATGACACATAAAACAAATAGCAATACAACACTGAAAGCATATATATAGACGAATCTGAATTAGCATAGAATAGAAGGCAGATGAAGTGGTGACAAACGAAAGTGAAATCATACAGAAATACCGGTAGAAATATTCACTGGCGATCGAGGATAAAAACATGCAGTTTGTCAGAGAATTATTTGGCCGAGTCGGAAGAGGAGAAATGACTGGCAAGTTTATTGAACGGTCGAGGAATGGTGAATTTGAATAATCGAGACGACCATTTATACTCGGCAATTGACCAGGCATATACAGTGAATCTATAAACATACAGCTGTGTGTATGGATGTGTATGTATGCGCGTGTGCGTGTGTGTGACACTCACAAGCATTCCGTTCTGGAAGTTCCGGTCAGTTTATCGCTGCCTGCAATCTCCTGCTGTTTGTCTACATGCTGATCTTTCTAAACACGCTGTTTGACTGTGTGTATACTCACGCTAGATTCACCAAACGTACGATATTTCAGTGCATTCATTTATTTGGCAGTTAATTTTCTCCCAGTTGTTTTAGCAGATGTGATGCGCGTAATGTGTGTGTGTGTGTGTGTGTGTGTGTGTGTGTATGTGTGTGTGTGTGTGTGTGTGTGTGTGTGTGTGTGTGTGTGTGTGTGTGTGTGTGTGTGTGTGTGTATGTGTGTGTGTGTACTTGTATATGTGTAGGTGTGTGATTAAGTTTGTATTAGTTCGGTTCTTATATTTTGTTTCCGCCTAGTCTTATTATAATTGTGATCATATGTTTTCCTTATATTTCTTTCTGTTAAATATTTCATCTTCTGTTTTTCGCATGTTTTTGTATAAATAAGCAATTCATTCCTGGTGTATATTCACTGTGTAACTATGTGATTTGCATGCGTTATAATATTTGCCTGTTGACTTGATATATCGCGCATGTAATGAAAATGAACTTCATGGAACATGTGTTGGTTGTAATGGAGCTTAGAATTAGTTTAAATGACAAATGATGTCGACTGAGAATAGTATTAAATATGTCATAATGCAACTTGTAATTGAGAACAATCAAGATGTGAAGTTTTCTGGATATTTTCATGGCGTAACTACAACTAACACAATTATGTTTGACATTATTTTTTGGCATAATTGCTCTTGAAGCGACAAAGCCTGGCATGGACGATACAGATGCACAAAGTCTTCCTCCAATCGTCACCATATCGCCAGCTTATGTCGAAGTGGCACCGGGTCAGCAAGTTCGTCTGGTGTGCGAGGTCAATGACCGGACAGCTCAGCTCACGTGGACTCGCTCCAATGGCCCTCTTCTGCCGGATGTCAGTAGAAGAATCTGTCTCTTGTCTGCAATACACTGCAACAAAGTGTCGTATTTGATCGTAACAATTTAGCCCATGAGTTGTTTGTTATTGTACAGTTCTAATTTGGGATTTTAGACTTGATTTCAATGCTTGCATACATTATATTTAAATATATTTCACACGTGTTTTATTTAGCTTTTCTTTGTCAGACTGATATGTTGGTAATATATCAAAATATGTCGATTAGGCAGTGTTATGTGCACGCATACAACAGGTGTATTTGTATACTTTCGAGAATCTGCAATCAGTGGAATACAAAAAGTTCTATTCATGAACGAACGAAGATTGATCATTTTTAACTTCATTATAATTATTTGATAATTTTTAAATAACTTAATATATCATTTATTAATATAATAATTTGAATATAATAATATAATATTTAACCATATATAATAATAATAGTAAAATATATAATAGTAATAATATAATAATATAATATATATTTAATATAATAATTTAAAATATTTGCCCATTATTTTTAATAGCTTATAAATAATTGTTAAGAATTTTTATTCAATTTGAGAATTATTTTGTGAATTTTTTTAGGATTTATATGTAATTTTTAAGCATTTTTATAAATTTAAAATAATCTATAAATATTTGAATTAATCATATTAAACAGTTAAAATTATCGAATAATGTTTACATAATTTAAAAAATTGTTTCCATTAGTTTTAAATAATTTGGTGATCATTTTTGAACAATTAAATTATTGAACATTAAATTATTTTGAAATATTTTAAAACCATGTATAGGTAATTTTAAAATATTTTATCAATGATTACAAATAAATTATTTTTAAAAAGTTTGTATTATTTTTTTATAACTTTGATTACTTTAAAATATGTTTTAAGTAATTTTTAGACTATTTTAAATCTATATATATAAAAGAGATCCTCTGTGTGTGTGTCTGTGTGTGTGTGTGTTCGACCCTCCTTGGTCCATTTTCTATCAGCTATTATTCGGACACCACTCAGCCTACCCGCTAACAATTTATATCATCACGTTGGAAATTTTCTTTTCTACACTTTAGATTAAATTTTAAATTTCAAAAATGAAATCAAAAAAAGTTATAGCGGTGAAAACACAAAATGAACCCTGAAAAATGCGAAAATTGTGGTCAATGCTCTGCCATCTACTCCTCATAAACCAGAAATGGTACAGCCAAACAGATTATACCACTGTGTAGAGAATTTTCTGTTCTACAAGATAGGTTATAATTCATATCCAAAAAAAGAATATAAAAGATGTAAACATGACAAAATTTCAATCTATATTCAAAATTATATTTATACTCCACGCGTCCGATTTTCTATACTTTTTTCTCTATGTATCAAAAACTAATTATCACACAACTAAATAAATAATACCATCATGCTGGGAATTTTGTTTGCTACAGCACGGTATAATTTTTAATTTTCCAAAGTTTATTAAAAAAAAGTTACGGCGGTGTGAAGTCAAAATGACAAAGTCAAAAATGCAAAATTAGCACTGGAAACCGTGAATGTTTTGGTAAATATTCCCCTATCTATTCCTCATAAACCAGCAATGGTACAGCTATAAAAATTATACTATTGTGTAGATAATTTTGTGTTCTACAAGAAAAGTTATAATTTATACCCACAAATGATACAAAAAATGTGTAAAATTGGCAAAATTGTCAAATACATCCAAAATTACACTTGATCACCGGGCGCCTAAATTAATTCATTTTTCTACCTATTTCTCAGGAAATATTTGTCACACATTAAAATAAATTATATCATCGTGCTGGAAATTGTATTTTTTAAAATGCGGTATAATTCTTAATTTTCCAAAGTGTATCTGAAGGAAGTGACGGCGGTGTAAAGTCAAAAGGACATATTGCCAATTTGACAGCTATTATGCGCACTTGCGATTACACAGGAATATACTACTGTGTAGAGAATTTTGTGTTCTACAAGAAAAGGTGTAATTTATACCCACAAATGATACAAAAAACGTGTAAAATTGGCAAAATTCTCAAATACATCCAAAATTACACTTGAACACCGGGTGACTACAATTTATTCATTTTTATACCCATTTCTCAGTAACTATTTGTCATACATTAAAATTAATTATACCATCGTGCTAGAAATTTTGTTTTCTACAATACGGTATAATTATTAATTTTCCAAAGTGTATCTGAAGGAAGTTACGCCGGTGTAAAGTCAAAATGTCATGTTGCCAATTTGACAGCTATTATGCGTACTTGCGATTACACATGAATATACACTGATTAAATTTCACTGAAGTCCAATCACAATTTACGCACTTGCGATTACACAGGAATATACTACTGTGTAGAGAATTTTGTGTTCTACAAGATAAGCTATAATTTATACCCACAAATGATACAAAAAACGTGTAAAATTGGCAAAATTCTCAAATACATCCAAAATTACACTTGAACACCGGGCGACTAAAATTAATTCATTTTTCTACTATTTCTCAGTAACTATTTGTTACACATAAAAATAAATTATACCATCGTTCTAGAAATTTTTTCTTCTACAATACGGTATAATTTTTAATTTTCCAAAGGGTATCTGAAGGAAGTTACGGCGGTGTAAAGTCAAAAGGACATATTGCCAATTTGACAGCTATTATGCGCACTTGCGATTACACAGGAATATACACCGATTAAATTTCACTGAAGCCCAATCACAATTAAGAATGCATCATATTATCTCCAAGCATGGATGGTGTGGTTTTATTGCGTACAGTTTAATTAATGCTACACTCTACTGAATATAAAGGCTTTATTGTCCTCAATAACGTTCCGCACGACGGGCGGGTAAAATGCTATTGGGAACAAAGTAAACTACTGAATTTAACTGTGTAATTTAATTGGTTTAATTTCAAGTTGCATAAGCATAAGTTGCATAAGGATATGGGTTGCAATATCATGTAATGCCAACTTATGCTGTTTTAGCGGAAGCATTAACCTGGAATTATAGAGATGACAGAAGGTTGCATTGTTTTGATAGTGTTGTGGAAAAACATGTTTTCTAAATTGAAACATAAATTTCACATTTAGACTTTTAGATTAGCTATAACTTTCCTGTGGGTTTGTTTTTCTTTTTCAATTTGCACTAATTTTTTTATGAATTGAATATTAATTATATTTTATGAACTGTTCCGCACGACGGGCGAATTAAATGTATCTATAAAGAGTGGGTTTAAATGATAGCGAGGTATATGATATTTTGCTAGCAGTAAATATTCTAGCGATAAAAGTAGAATAGCTCTTAAGCAAATGATTTTGGAGAATGATGTGAACCTTTAAATATATTTTGCGATCTGATGATATATGTATTAGGAATAATACGTAGCAGAATATAGATTGCATAATATAATATCGGCTGTAATATCAAGGGCTGCATTATCGATGTAATCCAAAAAATAACAACTGTATGAATATGATGCATTAGTGGAAGCATTAACCGGGAATTATGAGATAATATGATAATGGTGTAAAATTATATCGCATTATGCAACAAATGTGAATTTAGCTACCTTACAGTTTGGTCCCGATACTATATTGGCGGGTTGAGAGAAAAGTATTGGTGGGCCGCGTGTTTGGGACCCCTGGGGTAGATAATCTCAGTCTTCTGATTACAAATTATGATCGCATCAGTATATTTTGTGATCACAAACTAATAAGTTAAATCACCTCAGACTAGGCTGAGAGCGGTCAAGATTGAATGGTTGGGTTGGGTTGGGTAGGTTTGACTCAGGTTATATTGGGTTTTAATGATAGCGGAAAATATATAAATTTTAACAATAAATATTATAGCGGTAAAAGTGAAATAGTACTTAAGCAAATGATATTGGGGAATGATGTTAAGTAATAAATATAGTTTGGAAACAGTCTGATGAAAAGATTTCATCATCTTTCATTGTTTGTTTCGTGTTTGTGTTCTGAATTATACCACACGACGGGCAGATTTATATATCAGGCGGGTTGAGGGATAATATTTGTCAAAATAAGAACAAAAATATTCACATTTAGACTTTTCTATTGGTTAAGATATTTATAGGTTACATTTTTTGCTTTTCAATTTGTATTCATTATATTTTATGGATTTGATATGAATTTTATTGTATGAATTGTTCCGCACGACGGGTGGGTTTAAAAAAGTGTTTTTAGATCATTTTTTCAAATGGTTCATTTAAAAAAAGGTTTTTTTTTAAAATAAAAATGTTCCGCGGGCAGCAACTATAGACAATAGAACGTTCAATTTACCCTGTAGAATTAATCCATACACAAAACCAATGGATTTGACTTCAAGATGCAGAACGGATCGTGTTCGAGTTCTGAATTATTCAGCACGACGGGCGGGTTTAAAAATGACTCAGGCGGACTGAGGGGAAATATTGTGTCGAAATAAAAATAATTAAACTTATAATTTTCAATTGATTAATATTTTTATGAGTGTACCCTATTTCATTTTTATTTTTCCATATTTTTTATGAATTGAATATGAATTTCATGTTATGAATTGCTCCGCACAACGGGCGGGTTTTAATGCTATATATATACATAAAGAAGAAATTATCTGTCTGTCTGTGTATGTATGCTTGAATATGAGGTGACATAATTGCGCTGGCTCATGGTTCGCTGGTTCAATTATCAGGGGCTTCAAACGCAAACGAAGCGATGGCTCATTTTTATGAAATAAAAATGTCCCGCGGGCAGCAATAAAACGTTCAATTTCACCGTATAGAATGAATTCATATACAAAACTAATGGATTTGACTTCAAGAACCAGAACGGATGGTGTTCGAGTTCTGAATTTTTCCTCACGTCGGGCGGGTTTAAATATGAGGCGGGTTGAGAGAAAATATTTTGTCCAAATAAAATTAAAAATAATGAAATTTAGACTTTTTAATTGATTAAGGTCTTCATGAGTTTGCCTTATTTATTTTTAATTTGCAATATTTTTATGAATTGTTCCGCACAACGGGCGGGTTTTAATGCGGTTTTAATGCTATATATATACATAAAGAAGAAATTATCTGTCTGTCTGTGTATGTATGCTTGAATATGAGGTGACATAATTGCGCTGGTTCATGGTTCGCTGGTTCAATGATCAGGGGCTTCAAACGCAAACGAAGCGATGGCTCATTTTTATGAAATAAAAATGTCCCGCTGGCAGCAATAAAACGTTCAATTTCACCGTGTAGAATGAATTCATATACAAAACTAATGGATTTGACTTCAAGAACCAGAACGGATGGTGTTCGAGTTCTGAATTATTCCGCACGTCGGCCGGGTTTAAATATGAGGCGGGCTGAGTGAAAATATTTTGTCAAAATGTAAATTAAAAATAATTAAATTTAGACTTTTTAATTGATTAAGGTTTTTATGAGTTTGCCTTATTTATTTTTAATTTGCAATATTTTTATGAATTCTTCCGCACAACGGGCGGGTTTTAATGCTAGTATTTTATAAATGATTAAATCAATAATTTTAAAAATAGTCTATAATTATATTTTAATCATTTCATTTCATTTTTATAATTATATTTAATTATAATTTTCAATTAATTTTTCATATAATTTCAAATAATAATAAAAATGGTTTGTGAATAATTTTGAGTTAATTTTTAAAACATTTAAAAATATTTTTTATATGTTTTAAAATGATTTTTAAGTAATTTTTAAATACGTCTTAAAAATTGATAAATTGTAATAATTTTAAGTATCTTTTATATCATTTTCTTAAAACTATAACATACTTTTTAAATAACTTAAAATAAGGCCTTAATGATTTTTAAATAATAATTTAGGCTATATTTTTAAAGATTTTTGAATATAATTGTTTTAAAAAGTATTTTTAATTATTTGTTATTATTGTTCCATAAGCAAGATAAATCAATATACTGTATAATTTAAAAATAATTTGACCAACACAAATAATTCAAACCATCATAAAGTTGAAAGAGCAAGTACGACAGATTGTCGTTCTACCGTATCTACTTCTATCTATGATTTATGTGCGTATACATGCGTGTTGTGTTGCTGCATTGTACTCGCCTATTATACTTTTCAGTGCAGCAATCGTGAAACAAGATTATAATAACAATGATGAAACAACATAACGTAATTTCAATATAGACCACCTACCTTTCGATCACATACACACAAACATAAATACGTATGTGTATGTGTGTATGTGTGTGTGTGCGTGTGTATGTCTCTGTCAGACATTGGTGGAGGGACCAGTGTTGACAATCACCAGCGCCACATCACGTCACCAGGACGACTACACATGCAGAGGATCGAGTGCTGGTGGAGTCGACTATGCCACGGCGCTAGTCAGGGTTGCCAGGCCAGTCGACACGTCTGGCAACCGGCTCAAACAGGCCAGCCACGTGCAAGCTCGAGTTGGCAGTCGCGTGCAAATCAGATGTCCTCTGCACGGGCCCCTTCAGCATGCCGTCTGGCAGAAACAACACGCGGTCTTGTCGCACGTGAGATGACCGACATTTGACTAGAATTTTTACGATGTGTGTGTGTATGCGTGTATGTCTATGTCAGTGTGTGTAAGCATATATATGTGTGTAAGTATGTATCTGTTCTTGCGTATCTATTTGTGTGTGTGTGTGTGCATGCTCGCTTTAGAGACATTCAGGTGAAAAGCGTGATATAAGTGGCATACTGTATTGTTTTGTGTGTGTGTGTGTGTGTGTGTGTGTGTGTTTGTATGTGTGTGTATGTGTGTGTGTGTGTTTCTGTGTGTTTCAGCGTGCCAGACAGTTTGGTTCTCAACTTGTCATAGATAATGTCCAACTGGATGATCAGGGAACTTACAACTGCAGAGTCGTCTCGCCTGATGGAGAAAGGTGTGTGTGTGTGTGTGTGTTTGTGTGGGTGTGTGTGTGTGTGTGTGTGTGTGTGTGTTTGTGTGTGTGTGTGTATTTGTGTGTGTGTGTGTATACATCAGTGTGTGTTAGTTAGTTTTAGTGTTAGATTCAGAATTTAGTTTTAGTGTTAGATTCAGTTGGTCTTTTCAGGTGGTTGGATCGGGATGTTACTTACAAATTCTATTTGACTTTTGGGATATGAATAGCACAAGAAATTTGATGAATTTAAGCGTTTATATATCAATTCTGCACATTTATTATAATGTTGTTTTCTATTTTGGATGTTTAATACATGTTCCTCATAAACTCTTCGGTGTATATAATTTTGTCTTCATTTTAACTGTAAAAACATTCATTATATCTTTATATATTAGGTTTTGTTATTTATCTGTATGCAGCTTTTACTCATTTGGTTATTATCAAATGAAATTTAGCATTTTTGATGAACAGAATGACTACAAACTCTTTACACTATTTCAAAATTATTTAGAAAGTTGGATATGCATGCAGACTGGTCTTTAAGAATATGAACCTTTTTTGCTAGGCTGGCAGAGACGGTCATATTGACGGCCGTACGAGAGGTCAACGACCTGCCTCCCACGATCACCATCAGGCCGGCCTCGGTGCTTGTGCCCCAGGGCGGTTCTGTGCGTCTCGACTGCATTGTCACAGGTGTGTGTGTGGGTGTGCTTTTGTAGTTCAGAATAATAATTGTTTTACTTCAATTGTTCACGTGCGTTTTTCACGTGCGTTTTTCGTGCGTTATATGTGGTGAGCGGCGAAAAATCTGTCAAATTTTGAAATTGCAAGTGAAATAATTAAGGATAGTGTTGAAATATATAACAAAATAATGTATTAAAATAAATTACAATAAATTTCATAAAATAGATAATTAATATAATGAAGTATACACTAAAAACATGGGAAATATTATAGAAAAAGCATGGAGTTTAATTGGTTGGTTAAATTTATACCGCTTCAACAGGAGTTAGATCGCACGTTTGGCTCGCTAGGTATATGTGAAATATACTGACTGATTGACAAAATCTGTCATATATCAAATATTGTAGAGTTCTTGTTCTTGCTTGTGAACGATAATTAAAACAATAAGTGTGGTTTGGTTGTCATTTACTGACAATATATTTTATCCACAACTCGTCTTCGATTGTGACTGCAAAATCAATGTCAATCATTTCCTAGCGTTCTTTTTCGAGATTGATGAATGTTCAGCTGATGGGGGACAGTATAGCTGCGTCTCCACCTTGTTCTTTTGCACCGCTGACACGATCATTCATCCGGACATAGTATGGCTATGTGCTCTCACCGACATACTTCACTTGTGATTCACAGCAGTTGCCATCGACTCAAATTATTTCCTCCCCACAACCACACATCTGGATTCAGATAATCAATCGTTCCTGATGCTGTATGTTACTGTTGGAAGTTGTATCATTCACCGTTAGAGACGGTAGCCCCTTTCGGGGAAGAATCCCACCACCACCCGTGCACTAATCATTGTGCACTCGCTTCGTGTGTTCATCAGACACGAATAACAACTCTAGTCATAAGTGACCTGAACCACGAATATTGGACTGTCATTGAGGCTCTTAAATGTACCGTTATAAACGGTTGCCCTTTTCAGGGCACATATCCCACCACCACCCGTGCACTGATCCATGTGCACTCAATTCAACGGAAATCTGACGATCGGTTAGTTTATCGCCGTTTTTGACAGGAAAACTTGTCTTGTAATATCATGGTTGTCACAGACGTTCTTGAAGTGAAAATGTTATCTTTTAGGCCAAATGTTATCTTTTAGTGCGTTGTTTCATTTCTTGAATGCTTCTGGTCATAGTCATGTGTTGATTCGCTTGAGGAAATCATTGTCGTTCTTTTCTGTTTTGCTTTACTCCCGTCTTCGCTACATTCTTCATTCTTCGATGTTGAGCTGGGCGGGCGAATTCAGTGTAAATATTGGCAAGGTTTATAGTCATGGTACTGCGTCTGCGTAGATTGATGGTCTTGTTTCCAATTGCGCTGCTTGGAAGTTTGCGGGTCCTTCGAGTCGCTGATCTGCTGACTCCAGACAATACACTATTGCATGGCTTTTGTGGTGGTCGTTGTGCTGGAACTTCGTGTTTGTTAGTGGTACCGGCTAGTGATGTCCAGCAACACCGACAAAACATGAAGCGTTGTTGGTCTGGTAGTGTTGGAAAGGGGTGACCATCCTGTGTTTGTTGTTGATGAGTTGACGTCGTGTCCTTGGTTGTTCCTGCCACACTGCTGGCGTTATGACCGTCACTGCTACTCTTTCGGTCGGCAGATACTTTCATGTTCCTCGTGCCTTGTGTGGTGATTTTTACACCAGGCCTGGCTTGGTTGGTGTTAGAACGACCGCTGCTCAATACGCTGATTGATTTGCGTGACTGGGAACGATTGCGCTTGGACGCAGCACATCGTTCACACAGTCTTGATTTCGACCTCAGTGAGCCACTACCGGCCGATTTGCTTTTTGCAGCCTGTTTGTTCACCGATTGCGTCTCGTCCGCACTGGTGTTTCTAGGGATGGTATGATACTGGTCAGTTTCTGGTCGTGTGTTGTGTGTTGGACTGGACTCTGGTAATGCAGTACAGTTCTCATTTACTTGCACCGTTTTCTGGATCTTACTGGCCCTTAATGCGTAACGTAATGTTGTTAAGGTTTCTCGAAATTGCTCACCACTTGGACTTATAGTGGCCAGCATTGCGGTGTTGCTGTTTCCGCCCAGTGAGTTCTGTAGGAGCCTTGTTAACTTGCACTCCCTGTACGGTACATGATCACAACCACGTACCAGCGCCGATATAACATTTCCCAGCGCGTTGAGGGTGCGGTTGATTGTGATGGCGTCTTGTTTATTTTCCCTGGAATCCTGGGTCTTCCATACGGCTTCTGATCCGGCTAAATCGACCAGATTCAGCTTGCTAGTCCTTGTTGTTGTCTCTCCATCAGTTATTCCAGTTAGCTGATGTTGCAGTATGATAGTGAAAATGGCGTGAGATCTCGAACTGTCTTTATTCATTGAAGTCGCACATACTGCTCGATTGGCTATTCCTTTTCTCACATAACTGTTCATCTCACTGAGGTCGCGCACTTTATGCACAGACAAGTTGCGAATTTCGTCTCCTCGGTCGTTTGTGTGCACGATTTCCAGGTCTTCCCTGTGTGGTTCGAGGAGGTCAAATAACTTATCTTTCTTAATCTCGAGGTATGACACGCTCACGTCGTATTTGATGTGAGATGCAGCGTTTGTCACCTCGTCAAATATGTCTGCCAGGGAATATTGTAGAATTCCCCGACTTGATTTTCTGCGGTAATTCCCTACCATGGTGTAGGTTTTGCCGGAACCTGTCTGGCCGTAGGTGAACACGGTGCCGTTGTGTCCTGCCAGTACACTCTTGACAATGGGACGAACCATGCGAGTGTACACTTCACTCTGTCCAATATGTGGCGGGAATACAGAATCGAAGCGGAACGTTCGATCCACACTTGCACTTTGTTTCTCCTGATGTTGCGATGGTGGTTGCAACAGTAAAGAATTGCTGGCGATGTCTGGTGTGATGACAGTGCCCTTGCAACCCTTCCTCTTCTCGGCGGCATTCAAGGGTCTCACACGAACCCCGACTTTGATCTTGCTATTCATTCTGTGTTGTTTTGTCTCTTCAGGCGAAGATATTGTAGACTTGCTGAAACACTTCATTACGATGTGCTTGGAGATAACCACTGGCTTCGAAGCTAGCGATCCAATTGAACTGAATCTAACTTCACCATCTCAAGCTTATATCACCAGTGAAATTTTTCCAGGAAATCACATGCCAATTGTAGCGTGCATCTGCACTTTGCTGAACTTTTATTTGTTGTTGTTTTGAATATTATGACAATGGAATATGCATGATTTTCCGTGTTTTTGCTTATTCGGGTCCGCTAAAATCGGATTTTTTAATTCAATCGTGTAACGACTGGCCAACCCAGGTGGGTTACAACAAAAGCAAGACCAGGAGACGGGCGCGCGGGAGCATTGCAGCCCCACGCGCGCCCACAAGACACCGCACACCTAAACACACTCCAATAAGCGAACACAACGACTCACACCACGCTTCCCTCGAAGCATATCGCCAGCACGTGACACGCGCAGCAAACAATTCCCCATTCACAGCACGCGCATACACACACGCAGCACCTTCACTTGCACTCACAAAATAGTCATTCATACATATACAAATGAAGCGCTAGTCTATAACTGGAGTATCGCTGCCTAAATCGCATGCATATTGGCAAATTCGCTTGTTAGTCATTGTTTGCGCTATTCGTCATCGTTATCGTTATTCAAATCAATTAATAATGTGGCATTGGAGGAGCGTAAAGGTTATATCTTTCAAGACAGCAGTGTCCAGGCACCGGAGAGAAGAACACAAAAGCACAGTGGAAACGAAACAAAATGAAACGTAATCTAAACTACCCACAAACAGCCTCCACATTCATCCATGATATACAACAATATTATATCTGCAACAACGTTGACGATTAAATAAATGCATTAATTTTATTCCAAATAAAATTAATAAATGAATAGATATCCAAAATATTCAAAGGTGCATCTGTTTTAAAATTGTCTTTGTCGACGTCTTGAAGTTTCTTTCTTGCTACTTTCTTTCTTTCTTGTCTGTGATATTTTCCGTAACATTGGTGTTGTCCGTGCTTGTGTGCGATGTGTCCACGTTTTTATTTGTCTGTGCATGTATTTGTCAACGTTTTTGTACCAATTTTCAACATCTGTCTGTGTTTAGCTTCCCTGATATATTTTGTCCTTGATATCGCCTGTCTTTCTTCCTTCTGATCTCCCGTTTTAATGTTAATATCACTTTTGCATCTCTTTGTCACATGTTTATCGCGTCTTAGTTGATTAGTGCGCTATATCAAATACACGGTTTGTTTGTTGTTTGTTTGTTTGACTACAAGTGTGTGCTTCGCTTAATCTTTGACACTTGCATGTTTGCACGTGGCACGTGTTGGCAGGTGCGCCAGGTGGCAGTGTCACGTGGCGTCGATCGCACGGTGTAATGTCGCCACGTGCTCGTGTCGAGGCCACGTCGCTGCATTTGTCCCGCGTGCAAATGACAGATCGCGGACATTACATGTGTCACGCCCAGAACGAGTTCGCTTCGACCAGGGCGTTCGCTACCGTCGATGTTGAACGTACAGCAACACATACACACATACATACACATACACTAACACACATACACATACACACTAACACACACAAATACAGCAACACACACACACATACATACACATACACTAACACACACACACATAAATGCACATACACTCACACACACACACACACATACACACTAACACACACATACATCGACACACACATACACACACACATACACATACACACATACACTAACACACACACATACACACATACACACAGGCACAGACATACACACACCCATATATACGTACACACACAGACATACACGCACATACATAGACATACACACACCCATACATACATACACACACAGATATACACACACATATATACATACACACAGATATGCACACCCATATACATACATGCACATACACACATATACATACACATACACATACATGTACATACATACACACACAGACACACACACATACACACATATGCGTGTACACTCATTCATAGTCATTTCTCAAATTCATATATTTGTTCTGAAACTTATGTCAAACTTAAAAATGATACTATTAACTTTCCCTACAATCGGCATTGCTTCGATAATTAATGAATTTGAAGAGAGTGTCATGCCTAAATTTGTTCATTTTCGTGCTTATGCTATATGGGATATAGACAAGAATAAAAGGCATATTTTGTTCGTAAAATAGCAAATATATCCACAACATATGTATGTGTCCCTGCTATTGTATGTATGTGAGTGCATGCTTGTGTATAAGTACAAATGTGCATATGTGTATGTGAACTTATGTGTGTGCTTGTGTGTGTGTGTGTTTGTTTGTGTATGTGTACATATGTGTGTGTGTTTGTGTGTTGATGTATGTATACGTGTGTGTATGTGTGTGTGTGCGTGTGTTGATATATGTGTATATGTATGTATGTACATAACTATATATACGTCTATTTGTATCTTTGTGTATATGTGTTTGTGTATTTGTATGTGTATGTGTGTGTGTGTGTATGCTTGAATTGTATTGTTTTTTACCTACCTGTATTTGCATGGATATGAACGAATGTGTATGTTTGTGTAATGCATGCGCTTAGCGCAATCGAGACTTAAGATATGATTTACGCTTTATAAACATTGTATTGTGTGCAATGTAAAAACGTGTGCGTGTGTGTATGTATGTGTGTGTGTGTGTGTGTGTGTGTGTGTGTGTGTGTGTGTGTGTGTGTGTGTGTGTGTGTGTGTGTGTGTGTGTGTGTGTGTGTGTGTGTGTGTGTGTGTGTGTGTGTGTGTGTGTGTGTGTGTGTGTGTGTGTGTGTGTGTGTGTGTGTGTGTGTGTGTGTGTGAAGCCCGCGAGAGTCCGGTGATACAGTTGTCGCCGGTAGGAGAGGCCAGTGTTGAACAGTCGGGCTCACTGGAGCTGCACTGTCGTATTATCCAGGGCCAGCCAGAGCCCCGGGTCGTTTGGTCTCGCCAACATCACCACCAACTACCTCCATCCGCCCGTCAACTGGACCACGGCGTGCTCAGGTCACCACACTCACACACACATACTCATGTACATGCATGTACATACCCACAGATACGCATGTACATACTCACAAATACATATATCCAGCAAGTTTCAGTGTATGTTTGTGTGTGTTTGTGTCTTCGTGGGTGTGTGTTTGTGCACTTGTGTGTGTGTGTGTGTGTGTGTGTGTGTGCGTGTGTGTGTGTGTGTGCGTGTGTGTGAGTGTGTCTGTGTTATCAGGCTAGACACACTCATCATCATATCATTCTACTGTAAACTTGAAATTATATCCTGGTATTAGTTTCAGATATGTGTATGTTTTAACTACGGTATGTGTTTGTATATCAAGCGTGTGCGTTTCATGACTGTTACGAAATTAGCTAATTATTTGCCAATTTTAACTACTAATTCTGTCATTATGCTAGTTGATTACAGCTGTATTTTCTTGTGTCTCATCAAATAGGCTGAAATATATTAGTTTGTTTATATATTATCATATTTGCTACACTACTGTGTTCGTATATGATTTGCAATATTTTATTTACATTTTATTGCCCACGTTGTTGCACTATTAGTCTGGAAAGAGTGGAGCGCACAGACGCAGGTGTTTACGTGTGCACTGCGCAAAATGAAGTTGGCTCACAGGTGCAGCGGGTGAGAGTGACGGTGCGATTTCCTCCCGTTCTCTCCCTCTCACACACCAACCCGCTCAGGTGATGTGTATATCCTACGTGTGTGTGTGTGTGTGTGTGTGTGTGTGTGTATGCTGTGTATGTATGTATGTATGTGTTATTCTAAATTTAACTGTTAAATAGTCCATTTATTTTGTAACTACAAATTCTTATGATTAAATTTCTAATATGGAGTTTGTTAGTTAATTCTTTCTGACAAATATACACATCAATATAGATATTCCATTATTTAGGATGTGGTGATAATTCAGTGGCGGCGCCAGGATTTTTCCTGTGAGGGAATGGAAGCCGAGGAAAAGATATACGGGGATTTGGTCAAACACGAGGAACTACACTCGAAATGTTCATGGTCAGGATTTTTGGCAGGAACTCCAGTGGGCTCCAGTTAGCTCCTCGAGGCTCTCCTTGGCGACGCCACTGCCTCTGATATTTTGTACCCACGGGAGTTGTATTTACATGTACTGCTTCCATCACAGAGTTATGTCTGGAGAGCGAGTGAACGTGGACTGCTCTGCCGACGGAGAACCAACGCCATCTATCGAATGGAAGCGACATAACAACGGTCAATTGTCGCCACTAGATGGCAGCAGTTTCGGCAGTTCACGACTTCTCATTGATAGAGTGCAGCCGCATCACACGGGCGTGTATGTGTGCGAGGCGAGCAACGGGGTGGGTCGCGACAGACAGCGGCTCAAGCTGCTAGTGCTGCCAGTTCAACCAGCACAGTCGATCACAGAGCAGTACCGCGTGCCCCGCGGCGGCAACGCAGAACTGCGCTGTTTTTTCCGCGGTCAGTGACCCTCGGCTTGTTTTCAGTAGAAAAGCTCGGGTCGAGTTGCATGAGATGGCGTTGTCTTGGTTTGTTTAGCTCAGCGGCTCTTAACTGGGGGTATTAAACGCTCGTTAAACGGCTCTTAAACTGGGGTATCTAAGCGGTAAAATTATTCCTGTATATATCTGAAGATATATGTTTTTCCTATGCTTTATTCTTTCCCGGAATACTTTTTGCTTAATGCTCTTAAACAGTGTGCGAACAGATATTACGCCGTCTGTATTTTATCCACTTTTCACATACTTTTCTCACGCCAGTACTGCTACATGTTGTACAAGCCCATCCCAGCTGACCTGTCGTGTTTTTCACGTGCTTTCTGTGTCGACCAGACCAGCGAGGCACGCCTGTGGCCGTCACCTGGCGACGCGGTGATGACCTGCCTCTACCCAGCAATCACGTGATCGCCTCGGGCACTTTGTATCTGTACGACGTGGACAAGAGTGATCAGGGCATCTACACGTGTCAAGCACGGGACTACACTCCGTATGGCCCTGCAGTTTCGTCCGCCATCGACGCGCATCTACTGGTTATAGGTGAGTTGTTGGGCCAGGATTCGAACCTCGGTCACGAAATTTGTGATGAGTTACACAAACGTGTTGAATTAGGTTTGGTTAGACTGAGCCTAACGTAACTTGGCCGATAAAGAACACAAGCCCCAGACTGGCTAATTCGCTACTGAAGCTGTATGTACTTATTGTTCTGTTTCAATGTCCCATTTCTGTCTAGCATTAGCCCAGTGGTGCGTAACGTGTGTGGATAATTCGCCACTGGTGAGAAATGAATAGGTTGACAAGTGGGGAATTAAAGGTCGGACAGAACAGGACAACTATGTGTGTTTTATCAATCCGAGATAGTTGTTTTGTTTCTCGACATTCATCATGTGCGTGTGTATGCGTGGTTGGCGAGTCAGAGCCTCCCCGTGTGCAGCTACGTCCTCGCAGACAAGTGGTGCGCCCAGGCGATCACGTGACCATCCAGTGCACGGCCAGCGGAGACCCGCCCGTCAACGTCAGCTGGAGCCGCGTCGGCCTGCCGCTGCCGGTCACGGTGCACGCGACTGACGGACGCCTGCACTTCCGCGGCATCTCGCCGTCCGATGCGGGACAGTACGTGTGTGTGGCGCGCAATGCGGTGGCCCACGCCGAGGGTATTGCCGAGGTGGTCGTGCACGACGCACCCTCCATCACGGCCGTCGACTCGGACGTGACGGCGGCGACCGGCGCGGCTGTGTCGTTGAGGTGTCGCGTCACGCCGTCCGTCGACGCAACAACGGCAGATATCCAGTGGAGACGACGTGACGGGGCGGCAATTTCCCCACGCGCAGTCATCTACGGCCAGACGCTGAGCATAGGCGGCGTCAGCGAGGCGGACAGCGGGAGCTACGTGTGTGAAACTCGCACGGTCGACGGTGCTGTGCTTCGTGACAGGGTGTTGCTGCGTGTGACTCCATCCAGCCCGCCTACAGTGAACATTTACGCACTGCGTCGGCCGGTGCGTGAAGGTGACGATCTTCTGTTGAGATGTGACGTCACAGCCACTGATAATCATGCTGCAGTCACGTGGTCGCGTACCGACGGTGTTCCGTTGTCCTCCCGTGTGTACATAGATGGCGAGCGTCACACGCTGTTTATCAGTGCAGTGAGAGCGAGCGACCAGGCCACATATCAGTGTTCTGTTAACTCATCCACTGACTCACACTCCAGCAGCTATGTTCTTGCGTTGTCAGGTTAGTGCACACCTCTGTGAACATCTGGCATTATTGTTGTAGTGAAATTGTATTCAACGTTCATTGTTTGTCGTTTGTCAAAGTTAGTGGTCCAGTTTGTGGTTAGGGATTTTACTCAATGCTAGGGTGAAGTTGTGCGGAACAAATGGTTGCAATTCGAAAACAACAAGAATATGCAATATCACACAGATTCATATGTTTTATATTTATTTTTATTAATATTTATCCGCGCGACAGGCGAGTTTGAGTATTATTTTTCAACTATATAGAATTAATTGTCAAATATGAGTGAATTAAAAGCAAAAATCAACATAAATTAATTGTTTACCAGTTAGTTTTTCTGATCGTATACTATCAGTTGTCGCAGCATTATTATACACTTTGTGTGTGTTTTTGTACTATTTCACTGAAGGACTTCGCCGACAAAAC
This sequence comes from Sacculina carcini, assembly GCA_916048095.2. Lineage (NCBI taxonomy): Eukaryota > Metazoa > Arthropoda > Thecostraca > Sacculinidae > Sacculina > Sacculina carcini. Next base: position 754,949 of record OU696579.1, on the reverse strand, counting down.
GATATTGTCGAGGCCAGTATTGGCTCCTCAGCCACTCTGATTTGCAGCCGGTCTCTGTCTGAGTCGCAACTGAACGACGTGACCTGGCGTAAAACAGACGCTCCTTCCCCGCGACAACTTGTCAATGAGGTCGTCAACACCTCCAACTCCTCACACCAATAACTGGTTCATTAACAAGAATCGAACCAAGCAATTATGAATTAAATTATTCACTAGAGTGACAGGATTTATGTCGACTTGATTTGGTTAAAAAAGATTATTCATGAATCGGCAAATCACTTGTTATAATATAATTGGTTTTGTAGGGTGTAGAAATCAAATATCAGATTAGTCTCGTTTAACTCCGCCAGATGGCGCACTTGAGCATTTTTCCGCCTCCAAGCCCAATAATTCTATATTTACTCATCAATTTGCGTGTGCTTGGTGTGTTAATATTCTATATATATGTCAGGCGGGACGATTGCATATTGACTCAGTACAAGCGAGTGACGCGGGAAGTTATGAATGTCGTGCTGGTGCTGATGCACGTGCATTCACCAGTTTTCTGGTGGTCACCGACCTCGTGCCCTCGTTCAACCAGAACGTCAACGATTCCTACCTCCAGCTGGCTTCTCTGCCCGGTGTTGAAGTTCACATGGACATGGAACTATCGCTGCGTCCACAAAGAGACACAGGTTGGCAGTGTCAAGCGTGCTATCATGTCATTTCGGTGACCATCTGGGATTGTGTGTGTTGCGGCTCTCAGTATCTGAGATATATTCAAGTTGGATGTTTATTATCACTGTATTAGTTACCACTGGCTCCTTCTGACTACTCAGTTCACTACTCGTCTCTGTCAGTGAGGGAGTTGAAATGTTGGCTATTTCAACATCGCCTGGTAGACACACACACACAATCTACCAGTGTTTTCGCAAACTTCCTGTGCTAGCGACTCAATATTGTCACATGTCAAGCATCGCGACCCAAACCTACATATATATAATTGGTGTTTAAGGGGCCTTATACATAGATATACATAGATATATACGAATTGTCATGTAATGAATGTAATGATATGCTTTAAATCAAAATTGAATTTAATCATGGTATGCTCCAATCAAATTATGATTTACCATCAAATTATTATTTATTTTTACCATCACTGTATCTGATTGTGATCTGCTTTAGCACCGTAATATAATGGTATTGTTTTATTTTCTTCAAATTAGTTACAGATTATTAATTAAAAACTTATTTCAAATGTTTAATTTAAATTTGTTGCATTAAATAATGAAACGAGTTATTATATTTAAAATATGTTCTCTATTTTATTGAATTAACATTTAATTACATGTAATTACAATTAAAATATAAGTTAAATTAATTATATTAAAGTTAATTGTAAATATTTATTTATATTAATAAATTATTAATAATATTACATTTATTACCAAGTATTAACTATTAATTATTTGCAAGTTATATTTTCCACGAACACTTAGCGGCTCAATGGAATTTTTAGGCTAGCAATAATGTCGTTGCGACGCATGGTTGAGAAGCACCGGTCTACAAGCCTGCGTTACATTTTCTCATTGATAATACTGAATTTCAGGAATAGTCTTCTTCAACGGAGGCACCGCCAGAGCCGGCGCCCCGGGCAATTTCATTTTGTTTGGCATCAACAAGGGAGTGCCGGAGATGCGCTACAGCTTGGACGGTCGGCTGGTGAATATTGTCAGGTCTCGACGTCACATCACTCCGAGCCAATGGTACACGTTCAGACTGCAACGACACGGCACCGAAGGTCAATACATCTGTGTGTGTGTGTATGTGTGTGTATGTGTGTGTGTGTGTGTGTGTTTGGCGTGTGGACATTTGCTTTTACTCTATTTCTATTTACTAATTATTCATGTTTATTTATGTGTTGTGTACTTTGTTTTACACACTGTCTGTATGTCTATGTGTGTGTGTGTGTGTGTTCAAGGTCGGATATGGTTGGACGGAGAGGAGGTTGGTAGTGAGAGAGGTAGTGGTGATCATGTCCGCATGACGCTGAATCAGCCACTGTTTGTCGGCGGAGTGCCAGACTATAATGAACTGCCTGCACAAGCCGGCTTCAATATCGGATATTCCGGTGAGACTGTGTCAGGATGTTGTCATTGTATTGTCAGTGTATTGTCAGTGTATTGTCAGGATATTGTCAGCGTATTGTCAGGATATTGTAAGTGTATTGTCAGGATATTGTCAGTGTAATGTCAGTGTATTGTCAGTGTAATGTCAGTGTATTGTCAGGCTATTATCGATGTTTTGTCAGTGATGTCAGCATGTTGTCAGTCTATTATCAATACTGTCACAGTATTGTCAGTAAGATATGTTACCTATTAGCCTTAACTAATCAGAAATGTTGTCAGAAATTTGTCGCACTTAGTATTCTTGGTTGGTGTATTTCTATTAGAATATAAATGAGTACATATGATTACCTTCGTTTCGTGTGTGTGTGTGTGTGTGCTCCTGTGTGTATGTGTGTGTGTATGTGTGTGTTTGTTTTATCAGGCTGCATATCGCAGCTTGCCGTGGCTGCCACTCAATACAATTTACACCACAGTCATACAGACGACTCCTCCAGTGATTACACCACCACAGCCGCCGTTACTCCAGCCATTGTCAGCTCGGTGGGCGCGTGCGATGTTTGTGGCCGCCGACAGCGCCATCTATGCGGCCAGCGTGATATTTGCGTGCCTGCCGCCAACACGCACGGTCATCGGTGTTTGTGTGCCGCTCACAATGGCTCGTGCAGTAAATGCGACTCAGGTGATTGGGGGAGGGGATTAACCGCCGGGGCAGGGGGTCTGTGTCATTGTTATTGACAGTATGGCTAAATGACGCTTCTGAATTCGAATGTGGAGTGATGATAGTAAAGCTGCCAAGAATTGGTGATTTTTTCACGGGTTTGTTGACGGGTGGTGTAGAATTATGACTACTGACTCAGCATTGTAACTGCCGGCACCATATTTATCCTGTAAAATATTTGTATATTGCGTTCGTTTTTGTTTTTTTTACTTTGTTTTTTTTCACTTAACTTTTTTTACTAACGCTTTCTAAGAGCGTTTTTTGTATTTTTTCTATATAGTTGAGTGTTTGTACACGCATATTTCTAAATTCCAAAATGACCTTGTTAAATGTGTGTATGTGTGTGTGTGTGTGTGTGTATGCTTTCCTAATTAACACTATATTTACAATATACACATGATACACAACAACTTTCAAAACGCACACATACACAGAATTATGTAAAGTCGCCCAGTTGGCAAATGGCTGCGGTGTTATGGCTGTGTGTAATGTGCAGTTGGCAAATGGCTGTGTGTATGTGTGTGTGTGTGTCAGTGAGGTGTGAGTCGGGCGAGTGTGTGGACACACGCGACGGTGCAGAGTGTGTGTGTCCGTGGGGCAGAGCGGGCAGGCGATGTGAGCGCCAGGTTCTCATAACAGAACCACTCCTCAACGGCTCCGGTTTCATGGCATTCAACACGGACACAGTGATGAGTGACGTGACACTGGAGGTGCTTGTGCGCCCGGCCGGTTTCTCGCAGGACAGATTGCTGGTTTACTTGGCTGAGAGTGAGCGTGGTCTGGGCGACTTTGTGGCCGTGATAGTCAGTCGCACGGCGCATGTTCAGCTAGTGTTCAGCACGCAGTCAGCACTGACAGATACTGTCAGCAGTCGGCACGCGCTTAATGTCTCAGAGTACACGAGAATTTCTATCAGGGCAAATTCCTCCTACGCTCAACTGCAAATCAATGACGGTGCGTTTCTCTCTCTCTCTTTTTCTGAGAGAAAAAAGTAGAAAGTTCGTTGTTTCTTTCAGAATGTGTTTTAACATAGTTACTATCCTTGTAACAATTTTGAACTGCTAACATGTATTTTTGATCTGTAACCCTCTTTTGTGAAATAATTCTCATTTCCATTTTGCATAAGGGTATTATGATTTATAATTTTTAATAGACTGATCAAAATATTTGTGTTTTTGTTTTGTGATGACAGAAGAGCCAATAGTGGCGGACCCGCGGCGATATCGCCGATACCGCACCGTTCCCTTACAGCTGCGCACTGCTCTCTATGTTGGAGGAGTGGACACTCGCCTAGTGCGCCTCTCTCCTTCACTCTACTCCCTGCTCCAGCCCTCTTCCTCATCCCACACCAACTCCTCTCACTCTGTCCTGGCCGGTTTTCACGGTTGTATCGGGCGACTCACCGTGGTCGAACGCAGCGATATTTACTTGTTGCGGCCGACAGGGGGCGCTGCTGGCGTGTCTCAATGCTCGTGGTCGGAGCCGTGTGATCGTCATCCTTGTCGTCACGGTGCCGTGTGTCGGTCGCTGGGACGAGGTCGTCAGCAGTACCAGTGCACGTGCGCGCCAGGTTTCACCGGCGTCGATTGTGAGGTGGGCAGCTGTTGATATTACCCACAATATCTGCCCATGTATAAAAGACCACTTCAATGTTTATGTAAATACCTGTAAAAAGTTTTCAATTAGGTTTTAATCAATCATTTCATACTTATTACTTCTTACATATTATACTTATTACTTCTACTTATTACTTCTATACCTATGTATAGAAGTATCTTATGTATGTATCTTCCTCCTATTTATTACTTCTATACCTATGTATGTTGTTAGTCGATTATTGGCCGAAAATAGCTCATACTGCGTTCATTGATGATTTTGTGCTGCAGGTGCCAATAGACCTGTGTGCCGCTCACAACGCTTGCTGGAATGGGGGTCTGTGTGTCAACTCACTGGCTCACGGCACCGAGTGTCTGTGTCGGCTGGGATTTTCTGGCGCGCTGTGTGAAAACAGTGAGTGTGTGCATGTATGATGCGTGTTATCAGAAGCGGCGCCAGGATTTTTCGATTTTTCCGATGGGGGCTGAAGGAAGGTTGAGGAAAAAGATACAAAGATTTGGCGAAGCATGAAGAACTACACTCGAAATGTTCATGGGTAGGATTTTTGGTGGACTCAGGGGGGTTTGGCACTCTTTGTGGGCTTCAGGGATTTTCGAATTGTCTTACTCACATTATGTGACCCAAGTGACAAAACTTGCATTTAGGATAGGTTTGTTGTCAATCAGTGTTTGATACATGTTATTCACCTGGTGTGACTTACATGTTGTGCGGGCAGCCGTGTCACTGGGCGATAGTCTTGCATTTGACGGCAGATCTTATGTGGAACTGCCGCGCAATCTGCTGCCTCATTCTTCTAGCAACGACCAGGAGTCATTCGAGGTGCACTTCAGCACTGAACGTCGCGACGGACTGCTCGTGTTTCATGGACAAACGCCGCGTGACAACGGCGTTTTGCAGGCCGATTTCATAGCGCTGACAGGTGAGTGATCTTGTGTCTTGTCTCAGACTGTCACTGAATTACCACTCACACTACCAAATTCTACACTTACGTTGGAACATTTGAAAGTCCATTTTCACACCGCTTCCAAGTTTGTCCACTTTGTACGCTGCGTGTTTGACAGTAACTTTTTTTGCTTGGATTTAATTCATAGCCAATAAACGTGCATTGAACGATACTAAAGGATCGACATTTGTATATGTCTGTATGTTTGTGCTGGTTTATATGCCCAAATAAGTGAGGGAGGGTCGTGTTGAGCTCAGTTACGACCTCGGCTCGGGTGTGATCCGGGTCACGGCACCATCACGACTCGTGCACGACGGGGTCACGCACGTGGTTCACGTGACCCGCTCAGGTCGCGCGGCACAGTTGACCCTTGACAACGTCGTATCGGTCAACACCACCGCTCCAGGCTATCTCACCGTGCTGCACACCAAGGGCAACATCTACATCGGTGTGTCTGTCTTTATCTCCGTGTTCATGTGTGTTTGCCTTTCTATGTGTATGTTTTTCCGTGTGTGTGTGTGGGTGGGTGTGTGTTTATGATGTGATCGTATATATATGATGAGTGTGTGGGTATGTGTACTGTCAGGCGGAGTGCCTGACTTCAAGCAGATGACAGGATCCAAGTTCAGTAGCGGCTTGATAGGCTGCGTGCATCAACTGTACATTAATAGTCAGCCTATCAGTCTTGCTGCACAAGCACTGTCGGCCCTCAGCGTTCTCCCATGCTCTGCCTCGTGAGTTTAACACACTCTCACACTCTTTTATCGTTCTTCAGCTCACATGTTCTGGTGGGCATGTGTGTGTGCGTATGTGAGTGGTGGCATGATAATTGTACATATTCAGTAATGTTTGATACACTTTTATTGGTGTCAATGTGTAGTCGTTGTGGTTGTGCCAATGAGGTGGAAACGCTTGAACGCTTTGAATTGCTTGACAGCAACCCCATGCCCCTAGATCATCAACAGACACAGACAGAAGAGCAAGAATCTTAAGAAAAACACATTTAAAATGTAATAGAGTTAAACTTAATCAAAATTGTTCCCAAATACACATAACATATTGGTCTACAACGCACAACAGTCAACGCACAACAGTTTTACTGATGTTGTCACCTGCGCTACCGTGTCTTGTCCGGTTGTCAATTTGTGCATATAGACGCGCGGTACACGTGCAGTCAAGATGGCGACACGACGAGACAGTCAGTGGCAGCTCGACAGTTGATGAATATAATGACTATGACACTGAATTTGATGACGTCGACAGCGGATTCAGTGGCGACTTTCCGCCCTCCGGTCTCTGACACGTGACATGTGTCAGTGTGTGTGTGTGTGTGTGTGTGTGTGTGTGTGTGTGTATGAGTAACTGGCAGACAATCCAGCAAACACTAACATCTGAATGTATTGTTGTATTTGATCATTTATCTCTTGTGATATGCTTCTTTTCAGCCAAGTTCTCTCAGATCAACGGCTACAATGGGCATTCATTATGTATCAGCCAGTGGTGCAGTTTTCAGCAAGTATTTTCACTGGTTGAGAACGAACGTTGCTATCAGTGCTCGATTAGGCTTCGTCCAAGCGACATCATTCGTGCGCTTATTCAGCATAGCAATCTGTGTGTGTGTTTGCGGTTGAGTGCATCCAGGATACCACATTGTTTTTATCTTTATTGGAGTTTATTTATCATATAAACTTAGTCTTGTGAATTAATGCGAGCTTCTCATTAGGCATATTCAACGGGCAAACTTGCTGGCAATTATATAACATATATTCATCATGAAAGGCTATATGCTTGTGTCTGCTTTCCTGTGTGTGTTTGCCAAGTTTTTTGTGCACGCAATGGTTATACAAGCATTACTTCTCATTTGTCCAATTCAAATTGTTCATAAGCATGGCATCTTTTACATGTGCAAGCAATACTTTTTCATGTTTGTTACTTTTCTTATTTTTTCTCACCATTTCGCTGACATTCCAAGATGTTTACTCAAAAGCATGTGAGAACATTCCAGCTCCGGGCTTTTCCTATTGAAAAATTACAAGTTAATTGAGGGTGTTCGTTTCGTTTAAGCACGAATTCTGAGAATTCGCGTCTTCAGATCCTGCCCATGTAACAATCGGCTTTCCTGACTGAATATGACCGAGTTAAAGAGGATTATGAAAGAGTTAAGTCACGTGGTGAACACAGAAACCAGTCATTATAGATATATTGCAATAATACACAGTCAAATAGAAATCATCGCTCGGACATCACTCGTGCCAAAACAGCCAGAAAATCACACACACACACGCACGCACACACACACACACACGCACACACACACACACACACACACACACACGCACACACACACACAGCTGGTCAAATTAATCATAAACACAACACTCGACAAACTGACTGAGCCAGACATCTTAGAGATGTTGATATGGCCAAACAAACACATAATTCTCGCTACAACACACACACACATGCCAATACATGCAATGCATACACAAACCTACCGCACAAATGGAAACAAACAAAACAACGAACACACACACACACACACACACACACTCGGGCAACAGTGCAAATGTTAGCAAGAAAAACCAACAACTAGCGTCTGGCAGTACATAGTTGGTGAATAGATATGGCACTATCGGTGTGTGTGTGTGTGTGTGTGTGTGTAAGCATGTATGATTGCGTTATGTTGGGACAGACCGTATCACATGGCTCGTGTACGGGAATTATCGATAGTCAGCTGGCCGTAACCTCGTAGCGCCGCCTCGTCTCGATCATGCGGCTCACACACGCCGTTCGACTGACAAACACACACACACACACACAAATACAAAATATGACAAACGTTAGCTGGCTAGACGCATGTCGCTTTGAATATTCGCAATTGTAACGGCTAGTGGAGGGCGGGTACCAGTGGAAATGTGAGCGACGACACAGTGGCAGGATTATCGACAATGGTCTGCATCTTGGCAGCAATCACCACACGATCGCGGCCGTCTATTAGACCGGCTCCCACTAGCTCCTGAGCCACGCTGTCTGCCGTATCCTCGCCGTACTGATACTCGAACCTGATGTCGTTCAACTCATCGCTCTGGTTCCTGCACACCACCACACACACCGCCACACACACACACACATCCATGCATCCATCCACACACACACATACATCCAACCACACACACATTCATGTATCCACACACACACACATTCATCCACACAAACACACACATACATCCATCCACACACGCACACATTCATCCACACACGCACACATACATCCACACACATGCTCACATTCATCCACACACACACACACACACAGGCACACCCATATTGAGCAAGTAAATTGGTGGCTTAAAGCACAGTTTGACGCGATGGAAACTTGTGCGTCATGTATGAAAAACATCTGCTGGTTCAAATTAATGCTAGAACCAGCTAGTGTAGAGGCAGGATTGACAGGTTCCATGTAAACTCCGGTCAAATCGCAATTGCCCATATAGCTCGGTATGTTATATGTGTGCCAGTCGTTGCATGTCTATAGCACACATATCGTCAAGCATGCATTCACAAGAACAGACAGACATACCTCATTCGCAACACCAGTTCGACGGAGGCTCGGGAAGGAGACGAGACTGAGGCCGCCTCTGTCGTTCTGCCAGCCGTGTGTGTGGCCGTCTGCAGCGACAGTGCTGCCACCTGTGATGTTGCAGCGGCCACGGATGATGCAACTGGCTGCATGCTGTGAGAATTATTGTCGAGCGTGGAAGCGACGCGGCTGCCGACCGGCGTCGGACCAACACCAGCAGCCGACGACGTCTTGGATACAACCGGCGTGCACGATTTGCTGTTCATTGCTGTGTTGCTGTGCTCGCATGCACACTGCACACACACACACACACAACCAGTATATGTAAATGACTGCATATTGAACATTCTAACACTGAGCTGAACAAAATATGGTATTATGCATGATTGGGTACAACAAAAATTTACTGTTTAAGTCAGTTTTCTCAAACGGAGGTGTGAGCCTGGTTCCTAAAGGCTGTGATATTTTTGTGATAAACTCAAGAAATATACGTTCTCTCCTATGAAATATATTTATTCTTAATCTACTTACAGAATTTCAGGATGTATGTATGTATATTTAATAGAAGGTTTTGATATAGTAATTTGTATTGTTTATCCTTTTATATAATTATCAAGAATGCAGGAGTGCTAGAACTTACTGCTTATTCGAAATTGGTGCCAACACTGAAAAACGTTAAGAAACACTGATATAAGTGATGCGTACACCTGGCCAACCAGGCAGAGAGAGCGTGAGAGAGAGAGAGTGAGAGAGAGGGGCACGGTGAGTGTCAGTACCGCGGTCTCATCTTCCGAGCCGCTGGACTCGCCAGAAGACCACACCCAGTCACCCTCCTCGGTCTTGTGGAAGCGGCCTGATGAGCCCGGCATGCGCACCTGACATCACAAACACCACAGCCAGCAATGAGATACATTTTCAAGAAGAAACTAAGTCATGACTGGAAGGCGGCAGTCACGAGCCTGTCTGACTCATTACTGTGCCGGTACTATTAGTAATAAACAGACTCACACACACACACCTTGGCGGCCCGACTGGAGGTGTACTTGGGGCCGGACTGAATGAGCACTTGCTGGATGAACTTCTTATCCTTGGCCTTCTTGAAGAAAGGATGCTTCAGAAGATCCGCGGCAGTGGGACTGACACACAAACACACAAACATACATACATGCGTACAAACTACTATAAACTAAACATTAGGCCGATTGGAACACAACAGACACACCGCCGTTGGTGACATGCTTACATACCAGCATACATACAGACGAGCAGACAGACAGACATACACACCGCTTGGTGGGATCTTTTTGCAGGCAGTCGGCAACCAGTTTCCTGACGGTGCGGCCGTATGCTTTGTACTGGTCCTTGTGTTCTGCAGATGAGTCGATTGTGGGAGCATCATTCTACACACACACATGCAAACACACACACACACATGCAAGCATATAGACATCCACACACATCCACACACACACACACACACACACACACACACACACATGGCTAACCTTAAATTGAGAAGTGAATATTCAGAGGTGACCTGCATGAGTGTAAAAGCGAGCAGTAAAAGTGGAACAGAAACAGATACGGTGGAAGGTGGGATATTGAACCCTGTTAAAACAAGTCTGGACCAAGTTGAAAAACGAGAAGGCTGGAAAACGAGACGTCATCTGAGACGGCAGGTTTAAAACCAGCTAATAAATTCCGACACAATAAGTCAGTAAATTTACAAACACACACAATAAACACACAAACACACTCATACACATATAAAACCACACAAAAGCACAAACACGCACACAGATATCATGACCGTATACAAATACACGCATACATAAACACTGATACACACACGCACATACAAGCACTGAACAAATGGAGCGTACCTGCAGCGTGAGCATGAGTACTTTCATGGGCGGGTATTTGTGATACGGCGCCGTGCCGGTGACCATCTCTATCACAGTGATGCCAAACGACCAAATGTCCGCCTTGAAGTCGTACCCCGTCACCTGGCAACATTACATAACGCCAGAATATTTTTTATTTATTTAATGTGACCAATTTCAGTGCTGTACAACTGACCTACAATGAAGCACACAGTTTACACTAACTATACCTCACATACGTGCTCCATCACTATTGATACCAGTACTCATTTACTCACTTGTTCCATCACTAATAACACCAGTACTCATTCACTTACTTGTTCCATTACTAATAACGCCAGTACTCATTCACACACTTGTTCCATCACTATTGATACCAGTACTCATTCACTCACTTGTTCCATCACTAATAACGCCAGTACTCATTTACTTACTTGTTCCATCACTAATAACACCAGTACTCATTTACTCACTCGTTCCATCACTAATAACGCCAGTACTCATTTACTCACTTGTTCCATCACTTATAACGCCAGTACTCATATACTCACTTGTTCCATCACTAATAACACCAGTACTCATTTACTCACTTGTTCCATCACTATTGATACCAGTACTAATTTACTCACTTGTTCCATCACTTCTGGCGCCATCCAGCACGGAGTTCCGACGAATGTGTGGCGGGATTTTTGGCGCGACATATCGCCGCCGGTCGCCAGCCACGAGCTCACGCCGAAATCGGCCACCTGAATGCTGCCGTCATCACCAATCAGAATGTTGCCTGCCTTGATATCCCTGTTCAACCAAACACCAACATCAATAAGCAACACAAACAATGGTGCTTCACAAAGTGGCCGCTTTATCGACTGATTCATACGGCTTTCATTACAGCAATCGTCCATACTTGATCAATAATGGCCAAATTATCACTTGTTCAGTACGTTTATATGCATTACCACAAATTATCAATCATATTACCTCTATCTTTCCATTCACTGTGCTCTTAATACTCTTCTCTATGCGCATCGATTGCATCAAAGTTGCAATTGGCCATTTGAGCATTGCAATAGAGCACAAACTCAACACCACAACACCTTTCTGCAAAAGCTGCACAGTACAATGAAACGCAACGACTTCAACTTGACCAAGTAAACATCACAAGGCCATGCCAACAGCCACGCTGCGACACGGAGTGTTTGAGACTACGAGTGATTGAGACGACGAGTGTTTGAGACGACGAGGCCACCACGCACCTGTGAATCTGTCCGTTACTGTGGAAATAGTCGAGCCCGCGCAACACTTCCTTCATCACGGTGGCAATGGTAGCCTGACTCAACACGCCCGCACGACAGTCCTGCGTCTTCACACGATGCTTTATCACATCCAACAACGAACCGCCTGACAAACACATGCACATTCACTAAAATAGTGTACACTATGTAGCAGGTTGGTGTTACTTATCTATCTATCTATCTATCTACCTATCTATCTGTCTACCTATCAACCTATCTATCTATCTATCTATCTATAATTCTATCTATCTATCTATCTATCTATCTATCTATCTATCTATCTATCTACCTATCTATCTATCTATCTAAATATCTATCTATCTATCTATCTATAATTCTATCTATCTATCTATCTATCTATCTATCTATCTATCTATCTATCTGTCTACCTATCTATCTATCTACCTATCCATCTATATATCTATCTATCTATATATCTGTCTGTGTGTATGTGTGTCTGTCTGTGACGCACCGCTGAGCAGTTTGAGCACGAGCCACAGTTCCTCATTGACCACGAAGCTGGTGTAATAGGTGACAACGTTCTCGTGATGGCACGATGACATAGCCTGTATCTCCTTCTACAATACACAGCCACAGTTACGCAACACACCTCATCATTGCATGAAGCAGCAGAGAACACACGCATATATCAACAAAACACTCCCCCACGTGCGCTAGAAAATCGGTTAATTACTCATCCAATGCCGACAATAGGTAAACTTCAACAAACACGCACAAAGTCAAATATAAACAATATACAGGCATAATGGAACCACTACTATCTACATTTCACTACACACACACACACACACCGCCAAACATGCATATGCATCTCGGGTTTCGTAATATGGTCACGCTAGAAACCAGGTACGTGTGTGTGTCTGTGTGTGTGTGTGTGTGTGAGTGTGTGTGTGTGTGTGTGTGTGTGTGTGTGTGTGTGTGTGTGTGTGTGTGTGTGTGTGTGTGTGTGTGTGTGTGTGTGCCAGGTGTCTGTACGTCTGTGGTGTGACAAGTGAGCCGGTTATGTGTGTGAGGCTAGTGAGTGAGTGGGTGATGATGGATCAGTCGATGTCTCCAAATACAACAACAACGACAGCGTCGCACTACATCACCACAATTATAACCAGACCAACGGACCGAACCACTCCGTGGTGTAGTGCTAGCACACCCGCTTCACAAGCAAGAGGTCCCTGGTTCGAATCCCGGAGGAGAATTTCTTTGTGAGAATTCTATAATCCAACAGCCCTGTCCACTCAGCAGTAAATGGTACCAGATATCAGTCATGTGTTGTTTCATGCATTCTGGGGAGGTGATCCTCTCTAATACATCTTCCGTCCTTGTGGCGTCATAGCGTGGAGAGGGTCGGTTCTGTGGTGGCAGCGAGCTGCACGGGACACACCTGTGTGTTCATAAGCTTCGGCTTCTTCCCGTGTAGCAGCTGCCACTTAGGCATTTAACCTTTAAATCTTAACGTTTAATAAACACACATACTGATAGTGAATGTTTAATGTTTCACCGATATTCATGTGTATCTATCTATTCATGTGTGTGTGTGTGCTTCTGAGCGTGAATTTATTAAACTCTGTGTGCGTGTGAGAGAAGTGTGAATTGCTGAAGATATCACTACATTGTTATGTTATTATAATCACTCACTCACAATGTTTCCAGCTAGACTAAAATAACAACTATTATACAAGTCTTAAAAAAGAAGACTTTTTAAAAGACAGGAAAAAATTCATCCCAGTTTTCCATTTATCGTTGTTATGTACATAATAATACATTTTTGCTTGTGGAAAATACACAACTGAACTGAACTGAGCGATGTCAGATGATGGCACTCACTCACCAACAGCTCGTCCATACTCGTGTTCCATTTATCCAGGTTGATGCGTTTGATGGCGCATTTCTCGCGCCGAGGCACACACAGTGCCTCATGTACCACTGCCGTAGCACCCACTCCTAGCAAAAACAACACCAGCGCCAGCCCACAAACACACAAATATCAATGGTCGATGACAACAAAGCACGAAACCCAGACCAGATTAGAACCGACAAACTCGGGCACAGGCATTCAGCACCAGTGGGTAATACACGCACTCAAATATCAAAGTTTCAGGTCTGAAAAAACATTATCAGGCAATAAAACACCGATATTTACAATAATCATGAAACTACAAACGCATGTAATGTCAAACAACCACGGTACCCACAAGCTAAAACGTGAATCAAAACAAAAACTAGTGCACCATCATTTGAGTGTGAAAATGAACAAGACAACAAATATTAAATCAAGCTCACCTATCACCTGTCCAAGTTCATACTCGTCCTTGGAAATCGGCCACGAGGGCTGCTCATGCACCACCTCAGTCATCCTACGAGCGAGCAAATAAGCCAAGCTCGTTCTCGAACGTCGCGGATAAGTGGCAAATCCTGGAGGTATGACGTCACTGTGTACTTCAAAAGTTCTCTGGAGAATTTTCCTTGATTCCTTCGCAGCTGAAGTAGACCTTCGTAGTTTTCTACAAACAGTGAAATTTCAAATTGAGAGCACGCGAGTTTAGATCACTTTGATATGATATGCACTAAACACACATTCATATATATATCAAGAACATTTAATAATTAGGAAGAAGAATAATACACAATGACGTATATCGCACTGTTACAATTATCCACAACAAATTTTTCTCTCATATCGCTATACATTTCTACATTTTATAACATTGCCACGAATAGTATTAGTTTTGCCAAAAAATTAATACACCAATTAACTCGGAGATTGTTAAGACATAATTGGCATAATAAATAAATAAATAAAAAAGCATGATAAATAAATCGACAGGCGCTGTACTAACTCGAGATATTCTTCCGCTCTGATATCCGACGAAGCTTTGCGTCGGTAAATCCCCGGAGAACATTGTTCTTGAGGAATGGCCGACTTGCGCTTACTATTTCATACACACAGACATACACACAGACACACATTACATTACGTTGAGACAATTATATTGCGCTTTTCACCAGAGGGTCTCAAAAGCGCTCACACTCATGTACACACTCAAGCACAAGAGTCATACACACACACAATCACGAGCACACACACATACACACACACACACACAAAACAGACAAGAACATATACGCACAAACACAAACATACACTCACGCTTACATACTCAAAAACACAAAAATGCACACGCACATACATAAACACACACGCACACACACACATGCATACACACACACATGCACACATACATACATACACAGACATACACCCATGCACACATATATACATACACACACATACACATACACATACATACATACCCACACGCACACATACATACATACACACACATACACACATACATACATACACACACACATACATGCATACACACACATACACCCATGCACACATACATACATACAAACACATACACATACACACATACATACATACACACACGCACACATACATACATACACACACATACATACATACACACATACACACATACATACGTACACACACATACACACATACATGCATTCATGCATACACACACATACACACACAACATACATACACATACACACATACATGCATACATACACACACATACACAGGCAATTTTTCATAATTTCCTACCATATATAGGCATAATATTCTATTTTCGAGAACGAGAAATAATGGTGTGCAACAAATGCTACTATCTTTAACAATATAACTTTTTTAACAACATTAACCATTATTTCCCTCCAGGTAGACAATGTGATTCAGAAAAATGCATGCAGACTTCTATTGAACAATACGTAGACTCATCCAGCTTCCTGGAATCGTCCCGTTATTCGTTGTCTTAGTGGAGTGCATTTTGCTTGAAGAATGAGAAAAGCGCTGTGTTCTCACCAAGCATAGTCTCAACTTAACTATGCACACACGGTGAAAATTGGCTCAATTTGACGGGTTTTATTTGGTTATGTCCTCGCGGCTTTTTTATACATTTTTGTTTTTGTTCAAAATCATCTTTTTAACATAGTGCACAAGAGACAATTAAATTATGGAACTAAAACGCATGTCAATTACTCGAAACACACTTGCAATAATTGTTGTCAATTGGCTTTTCAATTTCAACCAATGAATTAATGATTTGCGTAGACAAAATTAAAGTAAGAAATAATTATGCTAGATCACCTTTCTAAAGTAGTTCAGCTATATTCATCAATTTCATTAACTTTTTGATAGTCTAAAAGTTCGCTAGTATATTCCACGTCTAGAGGATTTGAATGTTTTGAAAAAATAATTGCTTCCAATAAATAATATTCTGACGATCAAAACACGAATTTTAAAATGTTCCAAGTGCCCTCTATACAGCATTTCATCACAGTTATATAGAGAGCAGCATGTTTTGCAATCTCAATGCCATATGATGGAATACTGTAGACAGATTTTATAAGTCATTAAAAACATTATTTACATCCAAAATAATAAAATAAAATAAAATAAAAATAAGTAATAAAATAAAATAGAATCGTAATTAATTAAGATGTGTTTTTAACCCTTATATTGGAGCAGTTGCACTCAGCTTAATACTGATTGAATAAATCACAAAATATAAATGAATTAAAAAACAAAAATAGTCATCTAAATGTACCTCTTCAATAAGCAAGTCAGTATTGTGCGTAATAAGCGGACCAAAAGGGAGGATTCTTGAAGCCAAGCAAATAGTGCATGTTTAAATACAATTCTTATATATATTTTCAAATACACAGAAATGTTCAACTTCCTCCAGTATTTGAATATTTATACCACGTGTTTTAACCAGCATATGTGATGTGTTCTGAAACAAATGTATTTGCTTCTAAGTTAGTCATATACAATTCATGAGCATATAAAAATGCTTGCATCCAACCAATTTTCCCGGGTCCATACTTGGTACTGTGCATCAACATTTGTACTGCTAAAATGTACGAGCTCAGTGAATTTGATGTGTTTTTGATAATAATGTTTACCAAACACACTAAATTCCTGTATTTATTCCACCATAAAACACCACATTCCACAATTTCGTGACAGGTTATTCCTTCGTCAACTGTGTGTTGTGTAGCGTTTGTCTAACCTGTCCAGATCTCTCGATAACCACGTGTGTGTGTGTATTTGTGTGTGTGTGTATTTATGTGTGTGTGTGTGTGTTCAAGGCCATAGTTTTGAAAGATTATATCTTTGAATAATAATATATATAACACTGAATTGACGGACTTGAGTATTCAGCACGCGCAAGAAATTGAGTAATTAATTGAGTTAAAATAAACAGACACCTACATACACACACACACACGCACACACACACGCACACACACACACACACACACACACACACACACACAAGTGTAATCACCCAACACGTTACTTACAATGCAGTTTAAATATTACGTGAAATTTTAGATAGAATCCGCTTCAAGATCGAATCACGATTTAATTGCTTCAATTTTAACTGCGAAATTGCCCAAAAAGTGAGCATATTTACCGAGTTTTGGAGTTAATATTTTTGAAGGCATATATAAATATGGCCGACTGAATACGACTAGATGCTTGAACGTGTAGAGTATTTCATACAGATGGTGTGTAATAATTGTTGAGTGTCAAATTACTATTGAGCAAGGATTTGCTACAATAATCTTCCAGATAATGTTTAACTTTGAATCATATCTAAATAGGCATGAGATCAGTGGTTCTCAACCTTTTTAGTATTCACATCATTTTCAAATCATCAGTCAGTTATCGCACCTCTGCATTCTTGAATATTAAAAAGTTTACAATACAAAGCACGTAATAGCAAACATTTTCGGTGAATATTTGTTCATACGGTTTAATAACATTGCTTTAGGAAAATTATGTTTTTTCAGGTAAAAATATAAGCATAGGTAGAAGATATACATCAGTAAATTTTCACAGTAATGTTCGCACTCCTTAGAAACCAGACTCACATCCCCTAGGAGGTTGAGAAGCTCCCTTATTAAATGATAGCTTTTAGTAAGAACATTTCACAATTAAGCCACGATTTAATAGTCTGCAGTCTACAGTTAAGTACGTTCAAGTGGAGTGAACATATTGAAAGCGATCTGTGTTACTGAATAGCAGCATGAGTTGCAACATAATATTCAAAAACAGTATCAGGTAGCTCAAATGAAAGATACAAACTGAAAAATCTGTATTTCCAATATACATCTATACATACTTAGTTTTTAATATGTAATAAAAAATCCATGATTTCCATTAGGGTTTTAATACTCATGATTTTTCTCTGAGTTTTCCTTTAGAGAGAAAATTCATGCACCAACATAATCACGCGGCTTATCTAACACAAATTAAAAAAATCAGCTCCTCCAGCTAAATAACACCAAAATCGGTCCCCAAATTATCCTCGCTCCAAATTGCTGCCTTCATCAGCCAAGCAACGGATCTAATTGCCAATGACAAATATGAAAGCATTTTGTGGTTCGCTTTAGAACAACGCACACAGACAAGAAAGCCTGCTAATTGACACAAACATGACGCCTGGACAATTATTGTCACGTCAAATTGCACAACGCAATAAAAAAGAAGAACAACGAAAATCCTAGAAACAAACAAAACAGCAGAAAATGCTGCGACAACGTTTGTCAGGCATTCCGATAATATTGAATAAATACTAGATATGAACAGTCGAAAACACAGTTACTGGGGAAATGCCAAATAAGCAGTCAAATGCCTTCGTACGTCCATGTGAATGTTTGTACATGTTCATGTATGTATGTGTGTGTGTGTGTTAGTGTGTGTGTACATTGTTTGAGGCATCGGCGTAGATTTGTGTCGAGGCTCGGGGGATGACAGTCATCATGCATTATTGTTCAAAGTTGACTCAGTTGGTAAATTGTATGGGACCCTCAACTATTTTCAGCCTATTCAATTACAACACACATACCCCAATGAAAAGTGTATTGCGTAATATAATTCTTCACATATTTATAATTTCTTGTATTTTCGGCCTATTGTCATTTGCCTTCTATGCTGATTTTGATGATAATATACCCAATGAACTGAACTCAGCAGATTTCTCGGGGGGTATAATTGCATAGTCATACCCCCCAGCCAATTTGTCGGGGTATATATACCCCCCATACCCCCCAGGATTTACGCCTATGGTTTCAGGCTATGAGAACGTGTGCTGACATAGCGGGTCAAGTGAACACTTTGTTGTCCCGTGTAGCGCGACAATCACAAGCCGTTTCGTCTCAAGTGCGTCAGAACTGTCGCCAGTAATGTGGTGCACATCATTGACCTGGCTTCTCTCTGCGTGTGTGTGTGTGTGTGTGTGTGTTTCTCTATCTGACAAGGGCACATTCACGTGCTACGCACGAATGCACTCCAACAGACTATTTTTGTTTGCTAGCAAGAATGCATTGTCCAGCCTATGTTTTGACCTGGACACGGGGGCAGTAGCAGCAGCATAGCAGCAGTAACCGCCCCCCAAACTTCCCGGCCAGGGTGCTTGAGCTTTGAGAGGCCCCGTTGCCTCATACATGATATTAAAATTAAGTGCCCAGATTAATGGAGACCGAGGGGCTGCTCGTAACTGCGTTTTTTCCAAGTCACATTTCTATTATAACGGTGTTTTATGTGTAATGAGGGTCAAATATTGCCTTGGAGGGGGCCGATAAGACTCCACGTCGGATCTGTTTGTGAGACAGAGTGCGGCTGAGTGATGGAAAGAGCAATGAGAAAGCGGAGATGCGAGATAATCAGTTGATGATTGGGCGATTAATGATGGCGTGCGCGTCACCTCGATGACCGCGCGTTTGTATGTCTGTCTGGCGTGAATGTGCATGTGTGCCGGGTGTTTTTGCAATTTGAACGGCGAGCGAACGATGAGGTGGAAACGAATGCGAGATCACAGGCGTGGCCGCTGTGATACAGCAAGACCGAGACGCAGCGCTAGACAAGTCCCCCAGGAAGACGAACGTTCGTTATAGGCAGTTATTATCAACAGTGCTGCCACCTAGGCGGCCAATAAACGTCACCATGGCGCCTAGCCGCCAAATGAACACAAGACAAACGACAATAGCGCCCGATCTCGTGCGGGGTGAAAATTAGCGCGCCGGCCATCGTCTCGCAGTTGACGACGCTCTAATGCACCGTCGACAGCGACGCGGCCACATCGTCGACAGCGACGCAGCCACATCGTGGGCGGCGGCTGGGCGCTCGTTACTTCCAGTCCAGTTGGCAACGCCGTCTCGCCGTCGTTGTCGTCGATAAAATATTCCTGGCCAATGCCAAGTGGAGACAACGACCTGCTCTGCGCTGCCAACGCAAGTGCGAAATGTCCATAAAACGGCGCCCATCTCACCCAGCCACCCGCTCACACACACACACACACACGCACACATACACTGACACTGACACACACTGACACACACGCCGATGCACACACAGAGAAACAGAAAGATAAAGTGAAAGAGGGCGGAGGAGGGAGGAATAGACAGACACCCATCAATGCATTGCCACGAATGCTGCAGCACACACACACACGCACACACACACACACACGAACACGCACAATGACAGAAAAGTGTCCTGTGTGTGCGTGGTGAGCAATTTGTGAGCACGGTGAATGCGGAGCCCGTGGCTCGCTGCTGCACCTCAGTGAGCTCATTGAAAACGCAGCACACCGCAAATAATGCAGTAAAACACTCATAAACAGAGGCAAACGCGAAGCAGCATTTGAGATGCGCGGGCAAACGCCGAAAAATAGCATACCATATACAGGCGCGTATGAAAATTGTACACACAACATTCATAATGTCGTAACTGTATAAGTTTGTGACATTCTGAAAGACACACCCACAACTGACAAAGTACTAGCATAAAACAATGAATATACAGTTGTGACTATAAACAACTGATAGGATACTATTTAATTTTAATACAAGAAGCAAAATGGCAAACGACAATTTGAAATTGGTTTCTGCAGCCGAAAACTCCATTTTTGTCGGTAACACACATTTACACAGATAGACTGTAGAAAATACAATTTTGAAACTATACGACGTCGCTTGGAAAAATGTAGTCTTTTCACAAAAGGCCCAGCAAGTATTTTAAAAACACAATTAAACCCTGAATATAGCAAGTCCACCACGCTGCTAGGAATTAATCAAGCAAAACATTGGCTGAATGTAATTTATAATTATCGAATTATTGCAGTGATATCAAGGTGGATGTGGAGCTAAAAATGAGTATATACCACGAGTCATGATCTACCAAACACTCATCTACTTCCAGATTGTCTCCACATAAACCTCGAACCTCAAGCTCAAATGAAAAGAAAAGCCATTTTTATTACATATAAATTACACGCAGAAATATACCGGTTTATTTCATAGTGAACAATGAATTATTCTGTGATAATTTGGAATTGAAATCTGAATTGACTTCAGATCAAGAAAACCTCATGGCAATATTAATTTAATCGCACTATGTAATACATGTAAAGTTATACATCTCTTATTTTGTTTGGTTTCTTAATTATACTGGCAGATCGCATGGTTGAGGCCTATTGCCTAGACTGTTCAGGCAAAAATTCTGATCGTTAATGATGTTGTTTGAGGTCGGTGATAGCACAGCACCGGATGTGACATTTCTCAACAATGAATGAACAGCTTGTGGTGTGTTACTGGCTCGTGTGTTTATAGCAGCATAGCCTTACATTGACCTAATTCGAGCGCAGCGCGTCCAATAAACAAACAAATCGCAAATGAAATCAGCTATATTATCAAGCTGGCTCTGTTTCTCTTATTGCAAACACCATCACCAGCTTGCAATAAACACGGGAAATGTTAGAAAGTACAACATGCAACCTGCAACATGCACATGCAATCTACTACACACACACACACACAGCTGATACACACTACACACACACAGGCACACAGGCACACACAACAGACATACACGCGCAGACGCACACAAAACATATACACAATGCGCACATACATACGTATGCACATACACGCGCGCACATACACACATGGCTAGACGACTCAATTATTGACAAAAGCTGCACTGTCACACACACACACACACACACACACACACACACACACACACATACTGCGTCACATATGTCGCAAGCGCGCGTGTTTGGCGACAAAAGTGACGCACTGGCCGCGTCGTAATTTGTATTCCGGGCGACAATGGGTGGCGCGCAGACCGTGCTGCAGGCCGGATCATTGCTGGCACACGGTGGTGGATGTGCAACCAGCTACGTGCCAATAAACACGCAGATGTCACCACACACACACACACACACACACACACACACACACACACAAACACACACACTCTCAAGCAGTGCGACCTATAAATGCCCGACATCTTGCTCAAAACACCCACACAATCACACACAAGCACACACACTCACACACACACAGACACGTGGAGTTACGGTGTATTACGGCTGAGCAGGCTGGTTGTATGTGACAGTGGTACAAATGATAGGTGCAAGAAGATTGCAGCCGCTCACAGCACTGTTGTGGCCTGAACAATGACAAGCTCAAACATTGGCATAACACCAGTTAACTGCCGTGTGTTTGTCGTGTGTTTCTGGCTCGGCAATCTGGGTACTATGGCTGCTGCTGCTTTAGTGGAAAAATTGGTTGTGTCCTAATCTGAATCAATGCAGAAATCTCACTCGATATATGACTGTAGAACAATGTCGAACAAAAAGAAACAAACAAAGAAATGTAATAGAAATGAAAAATAAACAACTTTGAGTTCAAAGTGATTACTTTGTAAGGCCAAGTGTAGGATGGTAAATCGTATAGCGAATACCAGCAATTACCATCACACCAATGGCTGTCCATCACTAACTTCATGTAATCGTGTGTGGCATGATGAGAAATGGATCCCGGACTCAAGCATGGATTTCGACCACACACACACACACAGAGCAGTGTGTCATGCCATCAAACAGACAGCAAGTCGCAGCAGATCATTCCAAGCTGGCGTCTGACACACAATGCCATTACAAAGCTTGTGTTGTCAAGTAGTTTTGCCCTAGTACGAACGTAAACGAAGCCGTAAAAGCTAGCGCAAGTGCAGACAAGACCGCCACAGTTTATGATACCAGTCTGGTCGAGTTTGAAACGATGCTTCTGCACTGCGGCAAAAGCTTCCGTCACGAGATCGGACAACTACAGCACCGGCACAACATCACAGGCCAATAAACAAACAAGTTGCCCAAGTACGATGCCGTCATACTGGACGGCTAATGTTGACGGCCAGAAGTTGCAGAAGAGTTGCAGAACAGTGGAGTGCAGGCGATCTCGTGGGCAAGGCGAGCTTATCAACGCACGGCTCCATTATCAAGCGTGACACGATGCTTGTCGATATCAGCGTGTCAGTGTTTCAGGCGTCGCTCATACACCTCCAGCAATAAACGCGCCAGCCAGCCGTGTCCAACTTGCACGCGCGCGATTTTGGCCGACAACCAAGGCTGATAAATCACCAATTTGGCGCGAGTCTCGGTGATAAAACACATCTCGCAGGCTCAAACAACGAGTCCTGCTCGTGCACGCTAGTGAGCTGCTCGCAGGCTCAGTGTTGACGGCAAAACAATGATCACAAGAGGCCAATTATGCAGCCGAACTGTGACGCGGCGGAGGCGATCACGTGAACAGCTCGCCGCTTCTTGAATCCAACGATTTGGTTCAATTTTAGTAAAAATACCAGTTGTATAGTTCATGGATACCGCACCTCATGAAAATTACAGAAACACTCCAATGAAAACATCCAACATCAGTCTGGAATCGTAAAATATTTTTCTGATTTATGCTCACATTGGTTGTCACTTAATCCTTGTTCTCTTGGCAAGTATACCCTACACCAGCGCCCGGGAAAGTCCGGACCGCGGGCCGGTTCCGGCCCGCGGAGTGGTTCAATCCGGCCCGCGAAAGGTTTTGGAGAATGTGATGAAACCACGACTTTGGTTAATTTTTACAAATTTACCGGAAAAAATAACAATACTGTACAACCTGTAAAGCAGTACAGAGTTACTTAACAGCCAGTTAATCGTAATTTGTTATGAAGTAAGTTTCAATCCTGTAGGTTCTCAAAAAATTGTACGAAGTGAAGAATTAAAATACATCATTGTAGAAATCGTCTAGTCATTCGTCTAATATCATTCCATTAATACTATTTATTGTGCAAGTGTTGACAAGCATGTTGAGTCATAAGGCTATGGCTACATGCATATATACATAAGACATGTACGTACGTGATAACAGCTCATGCATATATGTAAGTGTCACAATCATTTTCCATTATTTTCAGATAATTTTTACCAATGTAAAAATGGCATCCAAGAAACGTAAAGTTGACTCCGAAAATCGTGCGTTCAATGAGGACTGGACAAGAGACTATTTTTTGTAGAGAACAGAGGAAACATTGTCTGCCTTATATGCACAGAAACGATCGCTGTTGCCAAAGTAAGCAATGTCAAATGTCATTACATGTCAAAACACTCTTCCAAGTTTGATGAGTTGCAATGAGAACAAAGCTGTGAAAGTCAAAGAACTGAAGGGGAAGCTGTCATCTCAACTAAGTGTGTTTACCAAATCAGACGGAGAATTAAAAAAATCCACAAAGGCAAGCTACGTAGTTTCAGAGATAATTGCAAAGAGGATGAAACCATTCAGTGACGGTGAATTTGTGAAAGAGTGTGTGAATGCAGTTTTTGACACAATGTGCCCTGAGAAAGCTCCGATTCTAAACAGTCTCAGTCTGAGTGCTAGGACAGTCGGTACGAGGATCGAGGAATTGTCAAAAAATCTCTCTGACCAGTTGCACTCAGCAGCCTCTCAGTTCAAAGTGTTTTGCTTGGCACTTGACGAGAACACGGACATTTCAGATGCTGCTCAGCTGGCCATTTTTGTGCGAGGTGTTGATGATGAGTTCAATATATCTGAGGAACTTCTTGCTCTGTGCCCCATGAAAGACACTTGTACTGGAAAGGACGTTTTTCAGGAGTGTGATTCAGCAATGAAGAAATCGAATCTGAATTATGAAAAACTCGTTGGAATTGCCACAGATGGTGTACCTGCAATGGTCGGGGAGGAGAAAGGATTTCAAGGCATGTTAAAGAAAGAGCTCCAAACCAGAAACATTCCCCAAACGTTGATATGGTGCCACTGTATCATACACCAAGAATCTTTGTGCACGAAGGTCATTGGTTTCCAGGAAATCATGGCTAAAATAATATCCACTGTGAATTTCAACCGTGCTCGGGCAGTGAATCATCGCCAATTCAAAGAACTTCTGGGATTGGCTGCGAATTACAAAGACGTTCTGTACTTTTCTCCAGTGAGATGGCTGAGTAGAGGGCGCACTCTGAGACGTGTGTGGGAGCTGAGAGAAGAAATTGCACAGTTCATGGAGTCGAAAGGAAGGGCTCTACTGGAATTCTCCGACGAACAGTGGCTCTGCGACTTTGCCTTCTTGGTCGACATTACTGAAAAGTTGAATCAGTTGAATGTGTGTATGACAAGGACAAACTCGGGAAAGGACAAACTCGTTCACAATCTCTTTGGTGATATCAAGTCGTTTGAAGCCAAGCTGCTTCTTTGGAAAAGTCAATTGGAGAACAATGTTTTCGATCATTTCCCTTGTCTGAAAAGTCAGAAAGAATTGAAGCCAGAAGGAGGAAGATACTCCACTGAAATCGAAAAACTCACAGCAGAGTAAACTCGGCGTTTTCAAGAGTTTCGTGCAAACGAAAATGACTTCAAGATCTTCTCAATGCCTTTTTCTGTTGATCCAGTGACAGCTCCCACGAATCTGCGGTTAGAATTAATTGATCTGCAGAACAACATGGTTTGAAGGCACAATTCTTGTCAAAACCACTAGTCGAGTTCTACAAAGACTGTCTCTGATGAATCTTCTCCGAAACTTCTTCATCATGCAATGAAAACAGTGACGCTGTTCGGCAGCAATTATCTCTGTGAGCAATTCTTTTCCAAGTTGAATTATTCAAAATCGAAGAACAGAAACTCTATTTCAGATGAACATTTGTAAAACACTCTGAGAATCGCTTCCTCGCGGATGAAACCAGACATATGTGCTATTATGAATTAGAAGAAGCAATTCCATCCTTCCCATTGACAGAAATTGTAGGAGTTATACGTGAAATACAGTGATTTTAGCCCTGCCATGTGGTTGTTTTAGGGATTTTCAATAAATTGTGTTTTTTCTCGCATTTCTGGCCCCGAGCGTTCATTGTGACGACATTGTGTAGGGCCTACACAATGTCATGCAGCACAAATCAAACAACAACATGGTCACAATAAACTAAATTATTATAATTCATACTCGGAATCTTGAGAGTCTTCACTAAATACATAGCATACGAAATATATTTCACATTTCTACAAACTATCATAAAGTTTCGTTAGCGATGTAGCATTTATCGTGTGAATGTGTGTCAATTATGTGTCCAGTGCCAGAATGAAACGGCAAGGTCGAGTCGAGCGTGACATGGAAATGTTACTCTACCTTTGATACATTGCAGCAGCTGCACGCACACAGATTGACGCTCTGATCCGGTGCTCCAAGGTTTTCACCAAAACGACACGATCAGTGACGTTGCCAAGTACTGTTCTTCAGAAGTCGCGCTGGGTAGAAATGGGAAGACTCCTGAAGACCTGACTCCTGAAGACCTGACTCCTGACTCCTGTAGTTGACCCGTGCAGGAATATTTTTTGAAAAAGTTAACCCTTGGAGCTAATGATTAACGGAGATAATTTCTAACAGACAACTATTGGAAATGTTGACGGTTTAGTGTTAATAGTGAATCTCTGGTGAATGGAGAACTTCCCTGTCAAACACGCGAAATGCTCATCAATGATTTATTCAGAAATAAATACGTTAAACGAAAAGTTGAAAAGGGATATATGAACGGGGTTATCTGTATAAAGATCACGGAGAAATGCTTGGATGTAACGATGATCGAAGGGTTCAGTATATAAAGTCGTTGTCAGGATGGATATATGCGCTCTAGGATATCACACAGCTATATCTCTTAGCCACAAACCAGGATAAACTTGCTGGTTTCTGATCGAGGATTATGTTGGCTACTTGTTCGCACAGTTTCACACAGCGACACAAACACAACAGCACGAGATGGCCAGGTAAATAGTCACTAACTTCACCATCACCGCGCCACTGCGAACACTACAATCCAAACACACAATCACGCACACACACGGACACACACACTCAGTCACACAGACACTGCCATCTAACCCGCACGCTTAGCAAAAACCAATAAGCGATGTGCGCACTCACATATACACATCACACTCATATATACATATATACACGTTCACACCTCTTAACGGCATATATTTAAAAGTGACGCCGTCTTATGAGACCTGATGAATTATTTCTCCTAGGGCATATACTGATAAGGAATATACTCATACCTCTTGAGGATTGTATATTCTCATATTGTGTGGATACAAGAGTATATTATTCCTCATAGAGTGGTATGTGTCAATACTTTAAAAAGTAAATGATAAATTCGGTTCTGGATGGAGGTTGTTTGAGTGTCACCTCTCTAAACTAGAGATTTTGTACGACTTAAGGTTATGGGTACTCCAGACGAAAAAGCACCTGATATACCGCCAGTTTTTCACTGTGGACTTTTTTATTTCGCTCACGCAAATACGTCATGCGACGAAGAATGATAATGCGCTTAGAACGTCGGTACTTTTTGCGTGATAATCCATTGTCGATTTTTCCCACAGCCTTGCAAAAACAAGTTTTGCTATTTCGATTCGTTGAAACTACACCGATTCGGTATGATTCGCTACGTGTGATGTGTACTCACTTAGTTCAAGGACACACACACAGACACACACACACATACATGCAGACGTCAACTACGCATGTGTGTAGTCGAATCTGTATTCTGCGTACGCATTTTACATTTTGAGAGCGGCCCAAGTTATACCTTTATGAGGAGTACACCACAAAAGTCTTACAAATGCTCAACAATTGGTGGAAGTATTCACGCAAGAACTGTTTTCAGGTCAACGCTGTTTTCATGATTAAACACCGCATCAAGGGAGGATGTGTGTCACATGCACTGCGTACAGCACACTGCGGTTAATACTGGTCGTGAATTTGCTTGCTTGAGGAAGCTGAGTTTTACAAACCCACATGAAACAAGGTTACAAGCAGTAGAAGGAAGTAGTTTGTGTGAGTGCCTGGGATGAGTCCATTAGAAGCCGCACCAGACACCGAGCCACGAGAATATGCATTTATCAACAACTTCTTGACACGAACTACGTTTGCACAAATTGCTCGTGTCTCCGCGAGTGAGCCACATTTGTTTGAGAACAAAGACGCTTGACAAATGAAGCCACAGTCAAGTGAATTAATTGGAAATACTCTTTTCCGCAACAACAAAAACCACATATACGAGGTATATTTAAAAAAAAGCCGGTGTTATTTAATTGAGATAATAGTGTAATTAGATAATTGAGGTGATTCGCTGATATAATAAGATATATCGGCAAGAATGAAACTGTACACTCGGTGACATTTTGTGTGGCTGTATAGAGAGCGCGAGTGTCGAACAGCTTGCTTATCAAACAATTAACCAAACAAACCCAATGTAGAAACTGAAGTGTTGATCAAAAAAGAAAATAATAGGCACAAGACAAAGTCGGCAAGCAGGAACACATTAGGATAGATCAAAGAAGGACAATAAAGTGGGAAAATACGATAAGAATAAGAAAATGTTGAAACAGTAAAGTAAAGCAGAAAGTACAACATCAAGTAATGAAACAGTGAAGTCAGCCACAAAACACAGTTTGGTATGTTAGCGACAGTGTATTACACCTGACATTCGGAACATACGCCGAGTCAAGTAAAGCACCAATACAGTTTCATGCAGTGTCAACTGTGCCGATGTAGGCAATGATATACTGACGAAATACACTGTACGATGTAAGCAGTATATTGGAGGTGACTACAAGCAAGTCGACACAGTGGTGCCAAATCTCAATGCTTATCAATCCATACATCTTGCACCGCTGAAAGGCAAGTATGACTACTTGAGCGTGAACACAACTCAAGAGGCAAGCCAATAGACGTGACGCATCGCATAAACGAGGTCTGTTTGTCAATCATTGTGCATCGCCAAAATTCGAGTTTGGCTCACTGATGCTCACGGATGCTCACTGATGCTCACGGATGCTCACGGATGCTCAGGTTTTGTGTCAACCGGAAATTACTCCTCGAGAGCGCGGGACACCAATTCAACTACTGATTGAAGATTCGACCGAGTCGATAATTGACTGAACGTTTCTTGTAACGTAATGCAACGCTATGTGAGAGTGCGGTTTAGCTGCGTTTATCAACCACTCGGGAAACGGCGCGACAAAGCATTTTGACTTCAGCATAAATAAATCACTCAGTTCCAACTTTCGTCTGATAAAAATACGCTTATTTGAATTCTTCAGTGGTAAATACGAGATATGGCATTGATATAATTACTGCTTGGATGATAGAGTATGAAAATGTCAATTGTTAGGTAACACAGAAACACTGCAATTAACTCACAAAATATCACACGGTCAAAATGGAAATTTCTCAACACTTTTCGGTGCATGCAAACGCATGAATTAACTTGCTGACATCTCCAATTATCGTCAATCAATGTGTAATGCAGTTGAAATCAGGATCAAAGGCCATCATATCACCGA
>OU696579.1:647500-720000 GCA_916048095.2 Sacculina carcini | reverse complement strand
GATTTCAGAGAGAGAAAGCCAAGATTCATTCACAAAGAATATGTCGTAATTAACTAAAACAGAAACAAAAAGAGAAATTTTGGACCTAATAGAACGTAAATTCCAAAGACCACATCTTACATATTTACAATTAGCAGAAACAGAAAGTGACAAATTATTGGAATTAGAATTAGGTGAAGAACACTTAGCGGTACGACGAGATTGAGGATGAGAAGTAGACTCTTTGACGCTAGAGGTGGACGAGGCTGGAAGATCTGGCTGGTCATTGTTCACGTCTAGTTTCCCGGACGGCAGTCATCGCTGGTCTTGGTGCGGTGTATAACTCGAGTTCTCGCCAAGATTAAGCAGGGACACGAGGGGTCAAACGAAGAGTGGCTGGCGCTGCTACGACCAGCTCGCGAACAGTTGGCGCATTTGCTGGCAACTTTCAAGGAACACGATTTTGTGGCGTGCTTGCCTGCACACCAGCCACAGGTGTTCTCTCGGGCCGGACACTTGACAGCCATGTGACCGTGACGCTGGCACTTGGCACAGCGAGTGACCCAGTAACGGTCGTGCACCACACACCGTCGGTCACCCAGGTACAGGTACCCTGACTTCATCACCGTGTCACGGATGGCAGGAGACACGGCGGCAACAACTGTCTTTGAGTGACCCGCAGACTTCTTTGAAAAAATCACCTTGAAGTCTGAAGAGTGCTTGATTGTCGCTTTGACTTCATTATTTTTGCTGCACACACAGTCGAGAATGTCCTCATCAGAGATGTCAGAACTGACCGATGTAATGGTCAGTTTTGGCATGATCTTGCCACGACAGGAGGCATTGAGCTGTGTGTCGCTCTTCATCGCCAACATTGCAGAGTTTGCAGATTTTGTGTCAGGAAGACTGACTTTGACGGCACCACGCTTGGTTTTCGTCATCTTGACGACTGGCACAGATTTCAGTGCCTCTGACACACGCTTCTTGTCAACTGGAGCTTGATCATGTGAGTGCACGATGATCTCCCGTGACATTGCCTGCGCGTACGAACGCGGATGTTGAACAGGCGTTGGCGGAGTCGGCATGAGTGACGGAGTCGGCATGAGTGGCGGAGTCGGCATCAGTGGCCGAGTCGGCATCAGTGGCCGAGTCGGCATCAGTGGGCGAGTCGGCATCAGTGGTGGAGTTGACATCGACGGAGGCTTCGGGCTGGTCATCCGTTGAAGCTGGGCCTTGATTTCGCTGACGGTCTTAGTCAGCTGCACCAGAGATTGGCTTTCAGTCGATGAAGATTGGATCATGTCCACCATGGTTTGTTTGTCGGCGGTTGTTATGCCGACAAGGCTGTCCAGCCACTCCTGCATTTCTGCAGTGTTGCACTGGCGAGCAAGAGAGCAATCCTCACAAGTGAAGGAAGCTCTGGTGGTGAAATAAGTCATGGCCAGATATTTTGGAATTCGGCTGCATCTCACATGCACGTAATTTGAACATTGCGAACAGCACAACGCACAGGTGGTAACGGCCATTTTGCACATGGCACAAGTTGAGTCGTCAGGAGGGGGAGCAGCGCGGGAGGGTTGAAGCCCGGCAGGCTTGGTCATCGCGACCATGACGAGCGCGATAAGATCACAGACAAACGCTCACACACACGCACACACAGACACGCGGTTCGAACACACACACACACGCATAAGCACAGGCACACGCGCACACACACGCACACACACACACGCACACGGCTCACACACGTACACGCACGCACAAACACAGGCACACGCACACACACACACACGCGACCCGAGCACTGAGGGCCCTCCCCAACACAGGGGGACGCGCCAGGCACACACGCACACACACACACACACGGAGAGTCGGGCCAGGCACAGAATTTAGCACCTAGCCGCGAAACCTCAACCACTATCAGCAGCACAAATCACCACGAAAACGCAAATAGCCGGAGCGACACAAAAAACATCCGCACAGGACAAGCTCTCAAACAAGAGTGACATACACACACACACACACAAACACACACACGCACACACACACACACACACACAAACACACACACACACACACACACACACACACACACACACACGGACACAAATACATACAGTCAGATAGTACATAGCAAAAGGTATATACATGTACAGTTAACCCTCGTTTACCGCCACATCAAATTTATCTAATTATATGAAAAATTAGTGTCCAGAATTAAGTATACTGGATAACATTTTAAAAATCACACAATACGCCAAACCATGAATGACCACAACAAGATAACAGAACACACAAAGTACAAAACCAAAGAAGCAAATGTCAGCAATATTCACTTTTCAATGCCTTTATCAGCCATACATGATAGCATATTCCGCCTCATCATTCACCAATCCATTCCAGACAACTAATCAATTTATAATAATTAATCCTCATGAAATACGGCACTAAATGCTTGAAGATTTGATCCACACCCAGTGAGCGAGCAAAACTCACTATATGGACCAAAAACTGTGCATTATTATTGTATGATACCTGATTCATATAGAGTAGTAGCCAACACATCAAAACAGTTTGTATTGACCGCATGAAAGTAACACAACAACTTTTTTGACAATTATACTGTATTTTATACTGTATTTTTTATATTAATTGTCATTTTTTTACCACACATAGCTGGAAACGCAGTTACCAAATGTTTGGTAGATTGCACAACAGAGCTTGCGTTTACAAGGAAACACAAATCAACCTCTAATAATGCTCAAACAATACTTCACCTGCTAATTATAAGTATCCTGGTAGAAGTCAACATATTGTGTTGGCTGTCAGTCATGCTAAATATTTTTAATTAGCACGTGATGTTGAAAGCGAGGGGTCTTCCTATTTATCACCAATTTACATGTGTAAATGTATAATATCAACAAATAAATAAATATATAAAGTGTTGTGTAAATAAATTGATAATAAAATAAATAAATTTATTTTATTATCAACACTCGCGCGTGCTAACTTCTAGCTGCTACTGTACAGCTGTACATCTGAGCCCCGATATGCACCTGATTTGCACCCAGTAGCGACTGTTGCCGCTGGCCATCACAGTTTCCAGCTGATCTCTAGCGCAGAAGGCCGCAGGTCGCTGGTTGATCTTCTGTGGCGGATCGGCCAACACGCCCACAGGCACGTACCTGTACAAGAACGACAGCCACTCGAGAAGGAAACGACGAGTTCGCTCCACACCCTGACACACATGCACACGCACATACATACAGACTAGCACCGAGCTCACACCTCAAGCCGTGAAAGAACAATTGAGCACTGCACAAATACAGTTTTACGCTGTTAAAAGCTACCGATTGATGGTAATATATATATATATATGGCCTGAGATATTAGGTGTTTGGAAATATTCTCTCAAACAACATATAATAGAAAACGAGTATTAATGGAAATCATGCCTGCTACTAAATGTGCACTCAGAAATAATATAACTAACACACAGTATTGCTAAAATTAATAACACATCATATATTTACAACTCGAGTCAGCACACAGCATATAATGAACACACATGGACTTGCACACAAACGTTTCAAGCACACGCAAGCGAGCATACACGCCCGTGCGCTAATAAGCTAAAACAAACACTCACACACACATGTATATGTGTGTGCGTGTGTGTGTCGGTGGGTGGTGGTGGTAAGGATTGCCAGAATCGATACATGCGAACAGACCAGCTGCATGCCCACTATCTACTGGTGCTCATTGCTCGCATATCTACTGCTTGTTACTGCACACACGCGCGCACTGCATTGTACCAACAATTTACAGCTTCCAAAAATACAAATTAATTGTCTAAAAACATTCTTTCTCGCTACATATTCTGGGCGCTTCCGGTTCAAGGGATCACGGCAGGGTGGTAATAGTGCACTTGCACTCTTCTTCCATGCTACTGAGTTTGCCTGTAATTAATAATAATAATAATAATAATAATTGCATCATTCTAGTAAATATTCAAAGCCTGACCGAATTTTGGTTGTTTTTCACGTACAGAGCAAGCTGGTCAATGCATGTGTGTGTGTGTGTGTGTCAGTGTGTGTGTGTGTGTGTGTGTGTGTGTGTGTGTGTGTGTGTGTGTGTGTGTGTGTGTGTGTGTGTGTGTGTGTGTGTGTGTGTGTCAGTGTGTGAATTGAAATGAGCCGAGTATAATAGAAAACGTACCTCCTTATCGCTGCCCCAGTATTCGAGACCGCAGTTCACATACTTCCTAAGCAAATCAAGACGTTCTGTTGAACTGTATAACAAACACACACACACATACACACACACATAAAACACGCAGACACACACACATACACACACATCAAACACGCAGACACACACACAGACATGTGTACAAAAGAGCTTTCACAATCCTTGGATGTCAATTGTGTTGTGCGTCAGCCCACAAAGTATAAACACACACAGAGACGAATTTGGTCTTCCACGGTGTCCAGGGTAAACATCACTTCTGATACCCCTCGCCCAATACGGGTAAAATGGTTGACTACATGCAAGTTGTACATGAGAAGTTTAAGAAAGCCAAAACTAGCGTGAGAAATTTTTACACAATTTTCAACAGAAATGTACTCATCTGCACTCCTCTCTTCGTAACGACTATCCTACGAATCAACATTGACTCTTGGTTCTCCTATCATGCTACTTATATACGTCGGTATAAACAGGCTCAGATGATGGTTTGATCAGTATTTGAGATGAGCAAATTACTCGACACGTGAGGAAAACAACGCCAGCGGCAAGAAACACTGGAAAAAATAACGGTTGGCCAGGAAAAATTGCATCTAGACGAGCCAAACACACCAACGAGCACAACACAACGCCACAAACATACTATACGATACCCACAACAACAACAACGACAACAACAGCCGCATAACTCGAGCGAAACACAAATAAAGCCGTAAAACACACACACACACACACACGCAGTTATATATAACAAACGACCGGTATGTAGATGCGAGGCTGGGCAAAGTGTATGCATAAATATGTTGTATGGGCATGTTTGGCGTCAAATTTGGCACCCTCACAACATGCACGCACACGGACATACAAACCAGTATCGACCTGAAATGACCGACCAGTGCCATATTTACGAGCCATTCAACACAAATACCACTGACAATACACCACTGACACACCACCACTGACACGACACCACTGACACACCACCACTGACACGACACCACTGACACAACAACACTGACAATACACCACTGACACACCACCACTGACAACCACTGACACACCACTGACACACCACCACTGACACGACACCACTGACACACCACCACTGACACGACACCACTGACACAACAACACTGACAAGACACCAATGACACACCACCACTGACACTACACCACTGACACGACACCACTGACACTACAACACTGACAAGACACCAATGACACACCACCACTGACACTACACCACTGACACGACACCACTGACACTACACCACTGACACTACACCACTGACACTACACCACTGACACACCACCACTGACACGACACCACTGACACGACACCACTGACACTACACCACTGACACGAAACCACTGGCAAGACACCTTGGTCGTCGTCAGAACACACGAGAACAATGGCTGTAAATTATGCAGTGAGACAGAGAACACAATGTCAACCACGATGTCGACAGCAACACAGGGTCTTGCAAACGCTACGCGACATCACATGACAAGAAACAGTTGGATGAAATATCACATGAAATAGCTGGGAACCGCCACACGTTCCACCCTGCACAGAAAACGCCGACATTATTTGTGAAAAAGGTGACATACTATCATCATTTATTCTTCATCGTATCCTACGCCATATGCTTATCTGGCACTTGTTATAGCTATATCTTAGTGATTATGAATAGCGTGAGTCCAATGTATCCCACCTGATATCCCAGGTGCGACGCTCCTTGATCTCGGTGAAGATCCACGGTTTTATCAAGGCCCCACGAGCCACCATCACTCCGTCCACCACGCCACTCTTCTGTCCTTCAACACCATCATCATCAGCTTGCTGGACGTCACGCTCTCGCACTCCCTCCAGCCTGTGCCAATACTCCTGCCAGGAGAGCACATCTCCATTGCCGTAGACGTAGAGAGGACGTCGCTGTGTGTTGCTGGTCTCGGTCGCAGTGGCAGCACATTGGCCAATATAGTGCCAGTTGGCACGGCGAGTGTAGCGCTGCTCGCGAGATCGGCCGTGCACCTGTATGACGAGCGCGAAATGCAGCCACGTGTGAACCACCACGTCACAGTGGCAGCGACAGCGAGCAAATTGGAGGGATGAAGCCCCTCAAAAATGTGCCAAGCCCCGTGAGCACTCCTCAACATTTTTTTGACCATGAACATTTCGAGTGTAGTTCCTCATACATCGCCAAGCCCCTGCATCTTATTTTATTAGCCCCCCACAGCGGAAAATCCTGGCGCCGCCACTATTGCATCATCATACCAACCGGCTCTACAACCAATGATTTACCTCCATATACGTGTAAGAATTTTAATAATACATCAATAAAATATTTAGTAGAAAAACATCCAGAATAACACGCAACCAAACAGAATCACATTATCATGTTAATAATAAAACACCTATCAATTCAGAGGGCATCACAAACATCCACAACCACATAGGCAGAGCAGTGCATACACTTCACCATCATCCACCTTGGCTGAATATCTTCAAGAACATACAAATATTTAATACACCCATCTTTAAGAGCAGACAAGTGGTACAACAGCATGTTGTCATCAAAATGCCGACTCAGGAAAATACCATAGTTTGTTTGGAGGGAACTTTGGTGTTTGGCAAAATCACACACAATGATACAGATGAGCCTGCCCCTTCTAGTCCAGACATCCACAGTCAAGAAACAATCAATGTTCAGCAGCAGTGAAGAGCAGACAACAAACGAGACTCCCTTCGTACATCATTCAGAAGGAAGTAGTTATTCACAAGTGAGGAGATTGTAACCAAAATTGAATACACCACAAGAATATTTGCCTTAGTAAGCAAAATACAGTCGGCCCTCCAAATAGCGAACTCGAAGGGACCGAGCAAATTGCCGATATTTGGAGGATTCCGTTACTCGGAGGTTTAAATTCCGCTTTTGGAGATGTAATTGACACGTATTTGATAGGCTTATGATCGGGACCAAGGAAGCATTCCGCTATTTGGAAGGTCCATTTTATAACCAAAAGACCTCCTCGGCACTTCAGACAAAACAAATCCTAGAATATTTGGGAACATCCCTGCAGTATAGCACATCAGTATTTGTTGACCAATTCATATACTGCGACAGTTGGCAATGAGCAACTTGGCCAAACCACTCCACAAGCGACAACAACGTGGGCAACATCACAACTCACATGTGCAAACACACACACACACACACACACACACACATGCAATCAACCTGAGTGCACACACATACACATACAAACACAGACACACACACACACACACACATTGCTCATTCGCGGCAAACAGTACGTGACGACGCATCCGATCAAGTTCATCGCATCCAGCTGATTGAAGATTTCACCAGCGCCTTGCTTCAAGTTTCTGCACTGTCAATCGCGCAAATGTCCGTACACATTAATGTAATTTGTATATACATATACTAGCGCAGTGGTTCTCAACCATACTGAACATACTGAATCCCACAAGATGCATATATGACTTCATCTAACTCTTCGTGTTTGAGGTATCATAAGAAAAATCACAAATCACGTACGATCAAGACAGTCACACAAGTAGGCTACTACTGAGTGGACCGAGTTGCTTGCAGCACAGATATCAAGACCAAGCGATGTGGCGTGATTAGCTGCAGCCAATGATGACCAAGCAGAGCTTGACGTCACGAATCATACACGAGTGGGTGAATCAAATCGCAGAACCCCTGAAACTGCCTCACCGAACCTCTGCGGTTCAATCGAACCCAGCTTGAGAACCACTGGATTAGTCGCTGTTATGATACAGCAACAAATCAACACATCAAAAACACACAATGACGCACAACAAAGATAAATCCTATTGCCCGGCACGAGACGATAGACGAATTATCCAGCTGAGTGACTCCATTCATCGCCGACTCAATCTAGGTCAACACTGTGGAGGTCGCCACGCGCTAATACTCCGACCAACACTGCAGCATATGAGAAAATACACAATACTGTAGCCGGTCAGGCTAACTTTACAATGTGCCTGTGTGTGTGTGTGTGTGTGTGCGTGTTTTATGTGCTCTAATGGTCAATAAAATTGGACAAAATCACTGATCGGACCATTTTATAGCCAGCACACACACACAAATACAGACACACACACACATACAAATACAGACACACACCCACACTCGCGGAACATTTGAGCACTCTGGACGTATTCGGCATTAAATGAGGACGCAGCCGTCACAGCGTGGACGCGTGTGCGTTTGTCTTGAACGTAGCACTGTCGGAATCCATCAAGCAATATGCACAAGCACCGTCGCAACGCACATTTCTCGACACACACACACACACACACACACACACACACACACACACACACACACACACACAACTGGCACACACACACGAACAGAAAGAAAGGAAAAGATCTGAGGGCACTGCCAAATGTCACATCACTTACACACACACACACACACACACACACACACACACACACACACACATACACACACACACACACACACACACATGAGAATGTCACGCTGGTTTATGTTCGACCCCGAGGATAATACATGTCCGTTGCGACCATACACACTGACATAAAACACACACACACACACACACACACACACACACACACACACACACACACACACACACACACACACACACACAAACGAACATACAAACACACGCAAGAACAAAGTCGCATCAATAAATGAAAGCAAAACTGCATGTAAGATCGATGGAAAATGAATAAAGCTTTGTTTGTGAAACAGCACAAGAAATAAAGCGAGATATTCAGCCCAATGAACAAGCAAACTGGCAGAAATCAGTGCGTAAACACAATAGTACACAAGTGTATCCCATCATTCCAATCACAACCTCGCTCAATGTATAGCACGTGTATAGTTGTATAATTTCAACAACGATATTTGTACATCACTCATGAATAATGTACACGTGTACTATTTTGTGTGTAGTGAACGTGTGTGCATATTTGTGTCTGTGTGTGTGTGTGTGTGTGTGTGTGTGTGTGTGTGTGTGTGTGAAAGAGTTATGTATATGTATGCGCGTGTGTATTTGTGTGTGTGTATGCGTGAGTTTGTGTATGTGTGTAAATATATGTGTGTACAATGTACACATACGTACGCTGTACATGTGTGTGTGTGTGTGTGTAAATATGTGTGTGTGTGTGTGAGTGTATGCGTGAGTTAGTGTAAGTGTGTAAATATATGTGTGTACAATGTACACATACCTACACTGTACATGTGTCTGTGTGTGTAAATATGTGTGTGTGTGTGTTGGTTTGTGAAAAACTCTGGCGTGTCAGTAATCATGCAAATACATGATCATGAAATCCACTGGCTTGCCACAAACTTACACACACACACACATACACACAAAAGAAAATCTCAGCAATGAAACCTCCGTGCTTGTGTATGTATGTGTGTGTCAGTGTGTCAGTGTATGTGTCAGTGTGTGTGTGTGTGTATGTCAGTGTGTGTGTCAGTGTGTGACAGTGTGTGACAGTGTAGGTCAGTGTGTCAGTGTCTCATTGTGCAAGATTAGCCGGTGCTTGAGAACGCAGTTTAGTAAGCTCCAGCACACCATACTGCTAGCACATAGGCTCGCATCACGTGGCAACAACATTACACGTATCTACCGGGGATTACACCGTTCCACATATTACCAGTGACATACTCAACGACCACCCGCAATGTGCTTCTATGTGTGTGTGTGTGTGTGTGTCTAGAATTGTGCGTGTGTGCAGGTGATCATGCTGGCTCAATGGACACCTCACAACATCAGACATACACACACGCAGACATACAGACACATATACACACTAGGCCAGAGTTTTCACAATGAGACGACTGAACGAAATGTGCAGCGGATTAGCGAAAAGCCAGCAATGTCACTAAAGCACGCACACACACACATAAAACGCACATATAAACACACACACACACACACACACACACACACACACACACACACACACAAACACACACACACACACACACACACAAGTAGACAAGCAGACGGCGATGGTTAGGAAAATTTAACTGGGAAAATTTAACGACATAGAAAAAAGACGATGAAACGGTTCTGCAGCAACGACAATAACTAGTGAATAAAGTCAAGATAGAAACAGTGCGAATGTTTTTTGTAGGCAAGAATAGCAAACACAAACACAGCGATGACAAGCGAAATAGCTGCAAATATGCACCAAAACAGTACGAGCGTAAGTGCAACAAGGAAAGGCAAACGTACGCGAGAAAATGCCAGGATAATATGGAATATGGAATGCCAGGATGCCAGGATAGTTAGTATGATAGTTAGTTAGTTAGATGATAGTTGCTAGCGTAATTTTCAGTCACTAGGTACGCCATTGGAAAATGCGCCCTATCTTTGTCATCGCTGGTGTTCATCGCATCGTATTAGCGTTGGATCTGTTGGTACGTTGGGGTAAATGGGCGTACCCCCCAATATACAGATGAAAGAAAAACGCGCCGCACCCAAGTAGCGAGCGATAAACCACGTCTGACAGTTAATTCAGAATAGAAGAGTCGCGTGCAATAATGTAGGCTGGTTCACATAAAGCTGGCCTGTGTAGCGACAACGGGGTGCTGTACTTGCTCCGTGCTCCGGGATCAACTAGATCCAAAGTATAGGCGTTTCATCAAGATCGACCACACACTGAGACGTTTAATGAACGAACTATGCGACCAAACTAATCAAGCGGCCATCTTTTAGCTGCCAAACAAGAAAAGTATTATAAACATCACGAAAAAGTAGTAATTTTGTACAACCACTCACTTTCTACTCCAATAAATTGTTTTTTTTATAAACTACATTGATTTACACTAGATTTTTGCAGACTCACAGTGGTATTAGAACAGCAACTTTGCAAAACGTTCAACGCACATTTTTGGGGACAATTTAAGGATTTTAGCGCAGCAAACAGCCACGCTGCTACACACAGCATACTGTACCGTCATAACCCAGTGTGTTGCGGTACAGCATGTACATTTTGAGATTCACAAAGCAGCATAGAGCTGGAGATAAGTTGAGGAGTGAAATTCTCCCTGCACATTCACAAGGTAACTGAAGAGCGTGGACTAGTATATTCCAGTCTATAATAGGCTATCAACATACACAATAAAATGCTCTTCAACAAATACATTATACTTTAGAATTATTCAATAAAGCAGCAGTCCATTTAGTAAATAATGTACTCAGTAAAGAAAGCAAAAAAGGCAATAAGCGCAAAACAAAACAAAACTTACTGTACAGTATCAAAATGGAAATAGGAAAAGACCCAGGAATATCAGATAAATAATAAGCAATGGCAGCATAACAATAAAACTACGCTGGTGCAAGTGAGCGACAGGCTAAATGTTCGCCCAAATGATAAGAATTATACATTCCATATCAAATGTAGAGTCCAGTTCATTTTAACACGTTTTCAACTATTTATTTTCATTTCTACATTTTCGGAAATAGTATCATTATAATATTAAATTTTTCATCGTGTTTCTACAAACCTATTATAAGAACTGCTTCTCAGAACATCTCTCTTGTTCACACCAGCTAATACTGGTTCGGATTGTTGAGGGACCGTTGAGACTATGGTCAACGGGATATGACCACAGTGAAATATGAGGCCTATTTTCTATCATATCTATTGACGATCCTAAATGACTATACATTGAGTTGTGTACACAAATTTCTTCATTAGTGATTAAATCGTCATAACCTCAATAACAAAACGCGTAGAGCGTTTATGAAAGATATTCACACTGTACTAGCTCACAGCAATATAACAAAAATGCCCACAACATCCCGTGACGTATTATCGAGTGAATTCCCCAGAGTTGAATGCACGTATCATAGCATTCCAGCACACACGCTCGTCCCTGAGGACACAGTATCAGGTGGTGCGTTCATGTGCCACCATCATTGTCCACCGGTCCAGCACACGGGCTGTATGTCTTCTGCTGCTATGTGGACCACTAGGTCAAGCGGATAATATTCGCGTAAGAACAATACGCCCACACACACACAGGCAGGCACGCGAAGCAACAACGATCAATAGCGAGTAATTGACATTAGGGAAAATAATAGAGCCACCGACACACGTGTGGAATGATAAACACGCACGCACATACCGACACACACACACACACAGTCAAATGGGCAGCGGATAATTCGAGAAGCACGACTGACAGACGAGACAGCCAAGGCCAGCCAAACTGTCATAGTATAAACCCAGCCATCAGAGACGTGGTCACAGAGAAGAACAGAGAGACAGAGAAAAGGAATAGATGAGAGAGCGCAGGCAAGTGTTCACAAAACTGGAAAACGAGAAACAGAACGAAACGGAGAACGGTTCAATCCTCCACATTATGTTGTCTGAATTATCCGCTGATGTGTGTGCGTAAAGCGCAAAAGCTTGCGGACCCACTCTGTGAAAGCTATGGTTCCCGTGCAGCATGGCTGGATGCGCCCTTGTGTTGCGCACTGCTACAGTAGCGGTGACAACGCTTCGTCGGTGCTGGCACGTCGGAAACGACGCTAAAATCTTGGCAGCCGCACACGGCCAGTGCAAGTGCCGACTGGTTCGCTAGCTGCATGTGTGTCAGACGGCAGTGACAACTTGTTCCAGCCGCATTGCACGCTCCCGCCGCTGGCTGACGAGAGCGCTCACTGATGGCCACATGTGAGTGCCAGTAGTCGCCTGGTGTAGTGCGGCAGCGGGCCAACGTGTTGATGGCGTACGGAGACAGAGGCGCACGTTTCACCACCATCAGCGCACCACCGGCTGTCTGCACACGTCAATGGAGGTCGAGCCGGGGAGTCTGTTGCTCTCACACGCCGCTCACTCACCGTGGACACGTCTAGGACACGCACGTCACATCAACACAGCCACGTCGACATTCGCATCACCAATTCCCGCAGCGGCAGCAACCAGCCTCGGCAGCGAGCGTCGCCGCCGTCCACTGGGACTCGGCCGCGGCGGCTTCGTCAATCGGAGGTGGCGGCATGTCGGTGCTGGAGCCGGCCGACAAACGCTGCCTGGCCAGCCGGCGCCGCCGCAGTCGACCACGCTCAGTGATCGCCACTGGAGCGCCGCCCGAAGCCGACGCCACCGGCACAGGCTCTCTGCTGTCCACTGTGCTCAGTCCGGCTGTGATGCGCGTCATTCGTCCGTCCGTCGACCCTTCGGCGTCGCACGCCGCGTGCGTCTCGGACGTCGGTCAGCTGGAGTGGCAGCCGGATGCAGGCGGCGAGGACGACGACGATCTGTTGTATGCCGGAGGACATCGGCACCATCAGTGCGTGCAACGAGGCAGCGGCGTCGCGTCAGGTTCAGGTGGCGGCCCCAGCTCAGTGGTCGGACAGCTGGGCAACGCGCTACTGTGCCGCGCCCTCGGAGCCATGGGCTCACTACGGCGACCAGCGCCAATAGTGGCCAGCGTACCAACCAACATCCCGACGGCGGAGCGCAAGCGGCGCGTGTCCGTGCACGTGCTCGACGAGTTTGCACTGTACGACCATCATCGACGGTGCGGCCAGATGACGGGCAGTGTGTCACCAGTCGCGGCAATGCGTCGCCTGCCCACACCCCCACCACCCCCAACTATGGCGCCGCCACCACCACCCACCACTGGGTCTCCGTTAAGGACAACTGCCGACAGTTCGACGATGAGTCACCACCATCATCACCAGCCGCAGCGTCACCAACAACACTGTCTGCACCATCATTTCCACAACACTCACCATCTTCAGCCATCTTCACAGCAAGACCAGCGATTCGTTTCGACATCAGCTGCCATGCAGCATCAGTCGCAGGATGCCGCGCAACACATGAGCAGTGATCCCGGCCGTCCTCACAGCGACGGCGACAATAGTAGCGTCAGTGATGCCACCACTGTGACACACGGCCAGGTGACCATCCACCTGACTCCCACGGCACCCCATTGTTTGTGGACGAGCGGTGATCCGCTGAAGCAGCAGCAGCAGCCCGCCACGCCACCACCTCCGCCGCCTCCGTCCTCCAGCCGGACACATGCCGATCCACATTCCACCAACAATAAATCAGGGCCGGTCGAGACCAGCGGCGCATCAAGTAAAACAAAGACCAGTGAAGCAGCATTGACAGCAGCAGCAGGAGGTGGAGGAGGGTGGAGGTGCGCGTGGTCACGTCGAAGACGACGACATCAACAACAAAGGCAGCCACCAGCTGTGAACGCTTCCCCAGCTTCAACAGCCAATTGCAACTCAGTCGCGGCCACTAGACAAGAGCGTAGCAGCAACTGCCTGGCACGAGACCACAGTGAAACGGTCGGAGAGG
This sequence comes from Sacculina carcini, assembly GCA_916048095.2. NCBI lineage: Eukaryota > Metazoa > Arthropoda > Thecostraca > Sacculinidae > Sacculina > Sacculina carcini. The sequence goes on along the minus strand of OU696579.1, from coordinate 705,419 downwards.
AGCAGGGAGAAGACAGTGGTAGCGGCATTGAAGACGACGACGATGACCATGATGATGTTGATGATGACGATGATGAAGACGGCCATCATCAACACGAAACAAACAACGACGATGTCGAAGAACCGCGATATCGTCGCCGACCCAGACAACGTCGCCGCTCGTACAGCGAGAGTCGCGCCGGACTCGCCGATACAGCGGCAGCGGCGGCTGGCGGTGGAGACCTGGTTGAGGTTGTCGGGTACGGCAGTGAATGCATGGCCGGTGTGGCGAGCGCAGTGATCGCTGCACTCATCACGGCCGGTGTTGTCTACTGGCTGTATGCATGGCAGCAGGTCATTCCGATCACGTGACATCAGCAGCAACGCCACGTCCCGATCACGTGATTCACTCAAGATTAGGCAACAGAGCGCCAGTCAAAGTACATACATGTGCAGACGAATAACTGACAAACGTCATGCATGGCATACGTTTGCGGCGAATTACCAGGATAGGTGCGAGCGTGCCAGCGAGTGGCGTATCAGTGGTGACACTCGTTTCATATACAGCGTTTCTCAGTTTGTTTCGCGCCGGGTTGTGCAGTGCCACAGTGAAGTGTCGTGGCCGTCCAATTTACGAGCGTTGATACTCGAGATCCGACAGTGATAGATTGGTGACTAGCGATGAAAACATTGCGCCGTGCAGTGCACACATTCATAATAGACCTCACACAAGCTAATCACACACCCACACACACACACCTACACAAGCGCGCATGAAATAAGGCGACCCCAATGTATACCGGATTATACAGATATTTCCCGAAACTTACAGCAGGAAAATCGGATGATATAGTCGCGTGCAAACCGATGACCGAGTATGTTTTTCACGTTCGAGCAAGCGTGCGTGCGTGTGTGCGTGTGCGTGTGCGCTCGGCAATGCCTTGATATGTAGACACACACACACACACACACATAAATACGAATATAGTGGCAGCGCACAATCGACTGCATCTTCTCGTCGCCGGATATGCGTGTCTGCGTCACGCTGACGCACGTGACGGATGCGCCAATTGCCGGCACAAGACAGACATGTGAGACGACACAGCATCGACACAGCGCGCGCCACAAACTGGCCGCCGCACCTCCGTCGAAAACGACATCTTTCCAGCGTCATATTATGAGGTACGCTGTCACGTTACGCTCTAGTTCACTCGTTTTATTCCCATATATATATATATATATATATATATATATATATATATATATATATATATATATATATATATATATATATCGTGTTCAACATTGTTTTGCATCGTCATTCAAAGTGTAAATTTATTGCCGAGTTATATGGGAATTTATACTAATACAATATTACATACCGATGCTCAAATCAATGTGGAAAACATCACAGAGTGGACGTCTTTCAATCACATGACGCGATCGATAACTGGAACAACTAAACGACAAGATGGTGCCGAAAATGCTGGTTTATTTTCAAATACGGTTAATTAGGCATGTGGTTGCCGATTTACTTACTTCATACACAAAACAAAAAAACCATCATATAATGCACGATCCCACAGACCCCACTCTTGTTGGGGACAAGAAGGTCTGAAAATCTGCATCAGTTGCACAAGCAATTAATTCTTCATTAATTACTAAAAACAATTAAATATAAATGATTAATCTTACAGCTGTCATTGAGGAGACAAGCCAACACGCACGTGGCTACTCAAACAAGATGTAGCACGTGATTGTGCACCAATATTGCTTCGCTGGCTAATAATAACAAACCGCGGTTCATATAAATAGCCTTGGTCCCTTGACATTCAGATCAATGAGCTGGAAGGTAGCAGTCAATTAGCACACAACGTTATCACCAACACCACTCGTCTCAAATATTCACCTCTGTATGACAATAGAGAAACAGAACTACACATGATTCTTCCGCAAATAAGATAACTTGATGTTTTGTCATACATATAAAACCTCCTGAAAAATATAAAATAACATACACAGAAATATAACTATCAACAATTTAAAACACAGAAACAGTACAAAAGCAAAAAATTAACAAATAGAAGCTTGGTCGGAATAAGTGTTTAGAAATAAATTATTAAATTGAAAGCAGAAGCAGAAATGGGAGGAAGAGACAGCAATAACAACATTACTAAAAGCTAGTAGTCGAGCACAGAAAGGACCACAGCAAGATTAGAACATTTTCGGGATAACTCAATGAAGTGGTTTATTAAAATACGCTGAGTTGTTCTATTTGACTAAATATAGCGCAGTTTTAAACATACAACATGATAAATATTAGGAACAGTACATGATAGTATTAGGAACTCAATGCTAAAAGTACAATTCAAACCAAGATAAACAGGAAGACAAATCCTAACACTCATATTAAGTTAAATTTAACCGTACAACCGAGAATGAACAAGCGCAACCAAATAGTTACACATTTTACATTACATTACATTAGGTAGATATTCATATAGCGCCCTACACCTAGAGGGTCTCTAGGGCGCTGCACACACATACACACACACACATTCACAAAGTAAAATATGGAGAAAGGGAGAAGCAAAGAGGAAAATAAACCTTAAATTCATCACTAGTATAAACAATATTCTCTAAAGAATAATACGAATTCAACAGGAATTTTTTGTTTTGTTTTTTGAAAAGAGGGATAGAATTGATAGAGCGTAGTGACGGGGAGAACTTATTGTAAATACGGGGTCCTAAGATAGAGAGACAACGATTATAGTGAGAATGTCTAGAGGGAAAAGCAGGTTCCACTAAGAGGCGAGAATCATCAGATGACCCAAGTGAACGAGTAGATTTTATAAAAGACAGAAGATTGAATAAATACGAGGGCTAACGAAGAATAAGGGTAGAATGGATGATCAAACAGATGCGGTAGTCAATAAGTGCCTTAACAGGGAGAAGTCCTAATTTTTGTAGAAAGGGAGAGACATGAGAGCCAGCAGGGACATTGTAGATTAGACGACAGGCTTTATAAATAACAGATTGAAGTTTCCAAAGCTGGCGGTGGTCAAGAGAAAGAAAAAGCGAGCAACAATATTGAATCCTACTAAGAATGAAAGAATTAGCTAGTTTAAAGGCAGCAGAGACAGTTAAATACCTACGGATAGAATAGATTCGCCTAATATAAAAGTTACATACCCTAATAATATCAGAGATGTATAGATCAAAATAAAGAGAATCATCTAGTAAAACACCTAAGCTACGAACAGAGACAGAGAGAGGAGCAGATAGAGAAGTTAAGCTTCTAGAACATTGAAGAGGATATATTTTGTCTTATCCGGATTGAGCTTGAGATGGTGGGAAAAAGACCAAGTTTCAATATCATCCAATAGAGAAGAAACAGAAGATTGGGAAATAGTATCAGACGAGAGAAGAATTTCGATGTCATCCACAAAGATTTGGAAAGTGGCATCGTGACGATGAAACATTGCACCAATGGAAGTTAGGTCAATATAGAAAAAGAGAGGACCTAGGACGGATCCCTGTGGGACACCATGTGAGAGTGGGAAAGACTCACTACGAAAATCACTAGTACAAACAAACTGAGACCGAGTAGATAAGAGCGGAAGAATGATAGTGCAGTGCCACTAATACCTAGGTTCGACAGAGTATTGAGTAGAATTAGATGATCAACAGTGTCAAAAGCTGCAGAGAAGTCCAGTTGAATGAGAAGAACATCCTTACAAGAGAGAGTAGACTTGATGATAGTCATAAAGGAAGAGAAGCGATGTTTCTGTGGAGTGACAGCTACGGAAGCCAGATTGTTCAGGGAGAAATAGATCATGGCGCTTAAGGTAATCGGAAATCTGGACATAAGCGGTCATTTCAAGAGATTTGGATAACCAAGGAATTCAAGAGATGGGACGGTAGTTAGACAAACAATTGGGATCAAGGTTAGGTTTTTTTCAGAATAGGGAGAATACTGGCTCTCTTTGACGCAAGAAATTCGCCAAAAGAGAAAACCGTATTGATAAAATAGGTGATTAAATGAAGAATTAACTCAATGCAGTGGGGAATTCGAGCAAGATCAATAGGATCTAGGGAAGAAGATCGAGTGTGAACACGTCTCAATACTAATCTGCAGTCAGAAATAGAAATCTGGAGGAACGAGTGAAAAATGGAGGCGGTGGGTGAATAAGACACGCACACACGCACACATGCCCACTAACAAGTGAATATCAATACACACCAACTCACATCAATATATACGTGAACTCGTGAAATCATACTCAAAAACTTGTTTATGACAGCGTGTGCATACTGCTGGATCATCCTGCAACCAGCTGACAATGGAGCATAGGTGCCAGGCGTAGCAGAAGCAAATAACGAGCCCCTGATAATATGATAGCGAGAGCGATATTAACAATAACGAAAACAAACCAGTGATAGAGAAAACAACATTGGTGACAAGCATGATAATACAAATAATTTAAACATAAAATGAAAAAAGGACACAAAAGTCCAAACGTCAAAACTGATACATCAAAATCAGGGCAAATAAAGTACTGATAGCAGGAGTAGCAAGTACTGATACTATGTATGTTAGCAAATATAAGGAAGATGTCGATAAGGAATAGTGATGGTGACGAGCCGGGAGGTAGAAAAACTTGGCAAAACCCTGCTGATCTCCTCAAATACTAGTAAGAGCCGCATGTGCGCCAACACCGACACAACTACAGCACGGCACCAAACAGGAAGCAAATGCCACCAAAAGACGCGCATTAGCTGGGCATAAAATCAATAGCCCACTCACAGGCACGTTAAAGATACGTGTGAGTTGGCGCGTGTACGTTGGTGCCTGGCCCTCTCTCACCTGTGAAATACGACCGCAAGTGCAGAGAGCACAAAAGCGACATGGAAAAACACCAAAAGAAACAATGATATGATATACCTTCAATGATCAACGTACAGTGAAAACCACGGCTCACACACGCACACAAGCAGGCACGTACATTATGTGACAGTTGAGCGGGACACGCTTGACGTATCACGCATGATTTCCTCGAATAAGCCATGTTGAGCAAAACATCGATTTTTGCGTGCGTGCATGTGCTTGCTTGTATGTCAGTGTGCACGTGTGTTTATCTCACTCTCTCTCTCTCTCTATGTGTGTGTGTGTTCAGCTGGTTGTATGATTGTAAGAAATGAGCTGAGCTCAGACTGTCCTGCCTCGTATTCTCATTTTATCCAGTCAATTTTTGAGAATTGTTGAGTTTTCACATCACAAATTCATCAGGCGGAGTAATACACAACCTACGCCTGGTCTACATATGATAATACGCATCGATCTGCGCCATTTTCGATCTTGCGAGTTGCGATTATCCGTTTTCAATCGATAATTGACCCGTGGACAAGTACAAGAACAGGGCATGCACCTGTGAACTTCAATTGGCAATGATCACCTCTGTTCAACCGTGCTGTACAACTGCAACAGCATATTGGCAATATACGAACACACAAGCCATACTTTCTCAGCCGGCCCACGCTAGTCTACGAAAGTCAAGCCATCTGAGCGGCCCAACCAAACCATATTCGACACGAGAAGTTTATTCACCACTGTCATTTGATGTCCGCTTGCTAACAATGGCACACACCATATTCAGCGCAGCATGTCCCGTAGAGATACGGTTTCGATCGACCACCAATGCAGACTATATACGAGCCATAAGACTGGCATGCCAATCCTGATGTGTGTGATGCATGCAGTCATTTAACTACAACAGCACGACATCATCGCAATGTCTTTTCCAGTTAGACCAGCTCGATGTTGTATCTCAATCACCAGTGACATCTCAATCACCAGTGAAATCCACGCGACGCCATACCAATATCCATAATTGCCACCTTGATGAAGCCCAACTGTAGCATTCAGCCCGGCAACGAGTGCGAAACAGCACCGCTCTCAGCCTTGGCCGTTCATGCACGTACACAATGAGACACACAGACCGACATGACAACAACACACACAGAACGAACGCCAACGACAAATATCGATCGATCGAATGTAGCCTGCAAGATATTCGCTGACAGATAGCCACAGGCAGCCGGCACAAAAGTGCACTGCCACGGCCACATTACCAGCACAAACGGCAAGAATCAAGCAGCACTGCAAACAATCAATAACGATGATTTCAGTGGTTCTCAACCGACGCTTGTACTCCCTAGAAGTGCGAGTCTGGTCCCTAAGACATTACGAGGATTCCTGTGAGAAATTAAATAAAACACGTTCTACTTATACTTTTTAATTTTCCTGGAATGTTGTGCTGAATCCTCTGGAACAGTGTGCAAAAGATATAATCTAATCTCAATGTATATCTGAATGTTTTGTCTGATGAAGGAATAGTTTCATAAAACTCTATAATCCGGAGGGGTGCGAGAACTGACCCCTGATTTGAAATGGCTGCCAACATCAAAAGAGGTTAAGAACCCGAGCAATAACATCTTGCAGTAATATTCCATCTGTGCATCGTCAAATGCACAAGAGAAACGCGGTAAATTATTTCATTTACGAGCGAGGCAATAAAACGACATACATAGCAAGCAATTACGATTGCAATCACCTTAGCATGTCATAAATATAAGAATCAGTAGAAAATAAAATTACAAATTCAGGTATTTCATATTTGCAGTTGAATACTTATACAAGCATTATTCATCCATATAACAGTGCAAAAAGCCAACACACCTTGTGATAATCCTCCAACACACCTTGACAATGCTCACTAATCTCATTACTGTATTTCGACGAATCAGCGAGCGTAAATAAGCCACCAGATGTTGAGATAATTACTCGTTTATGCTTTTAGTTGGCTGGCAAATACTGGGAAGCACTGAGTGGCTTAGATCAGAGATTCCCAAACTGGGGTCCCCGGACCCCTCGGGGTCCCTGAGAAGGTCCTAGGGGGTCCGCTACTTCTCCCGCCGACCTCAGGAGAGGGGATAGAAGGTACCCGTTTTCTTTCACTTTGGTGACATCAAACCCCGCATTGATCAACTGTGTAGGAGCCATCAAGCTCATCCATCCAACTGAACAAGATGTTTGATAGCTTTTGTGTTTAATTCTGGACTTTTTTTATGAAGGTATTTCGATTTTTGTTCATCTGTGGTGACAGTTCATGCTGTAATTATCTATCTATTGTGGCTGTTTCAACCAATTTTACTTTGTATTGAATTTAAAATGAAAAAAAAAAATTGAAAATATTTCAAATGTTTGTCCTGAGACTTTCTTCGTGTAGGAATATGCAAATAGTAAATTTACTGCATTGTAATCATATAATGGGTACCGTGGTATGGTAATAGTAACTTATGATTGGCTGGGGGTCCTCGGATGGAACTTAAATATCTGAGTGTCCTTAGCATGGTAAAGTTTGGGGACCTCTGGCTTAGACCACCAGAAAGTTGCCAGAAATCACGGTGAGCAGCCTAAATGTCGCCAACACCACACTGATATAGCAAACACATTGAACTAGAGTATTTTTCCAGCAAAACTGGCAGCATTGGCTGGTGAGAAAAACGTCTCCATTCGACGCTAGCTAGCAAATAAAAATATCGGCCAAGATACATGCAGTGTATTTACATGCAGTGTGTAGCTAGAAATGACAGGCAACTAGGCCAAACTCAAATCACACAGACTCGCGGCAACCGGTCGAAGCCGCAACTCACACACACACACACACACACACACACACACACACACACACACACACACACACACACACACACACACACACACAGACACAGACACACACAGACATACAAATGCAGGACACAAATCGCAACCGTGCAAGTTGCAAGAGCCACGCTCAAGCCAGACACTCTCATCAAAATGCTATCAGTCGAATTGAATTAGTGTGGCTGCAACGGCATCACCGCCACAGCCAACTATGACGCTGACAGCACACACACACACACAGTCACATACACAGTCACAGTCACACAGTGTGCTGACATGCAAGACAGCGAGATGCAGGAAGCACGCACACAGACAGAGCACAAATAGCACGGAAAAGTCAGAGAAGAGAGGGAGAGACAGAAAAAGAACAAGACAAACATACGTACACACATACACACACGTACAAAGAGAAATAAGAAGATAGTGTGTACAAGGAGGCCGGGAGAACATACGAACAAGACACCAAATGTGAAAATACGAAAACGAAGCAGCAGATGTGCACAATAACCAACTCACTGTATCTAAGTATGCGTGTGTGTGTGTGTGTGTGTGTGTGTATGTGTGTAAGTATGCGTGTGTGTGTGTGTGTATATGTGTAAGTATGCGTGTGTGTGTGTGTTGAGCCAACAGTGTACCAGTTCCCTGTCACACACGCACAACAACACAACCCTGATAAAGAACACACACACGCACACACACGAGCGCCAGACACCACCTATTCTACATAATTGAATTGGGGAACGTATGTACACGATAGTGATGGTGTTTGAGTGTGTATGTGTGCGTGTGTGTGTGTGTGTGGGTGTGTCTACACATCCGGGCATGCAGAACCCATGTAGCAAGAGTTTGCATGCATCAGCGGTTCAGAGCGGAACATATCAATACATTTATCTATCTATCTATCTATCTATCTATATCCATCTATCTATGTATATATTCTTCCAAGCAAAATAGATTAAAATTGATTGCACATTCGCAGTTTACAAGCTTATTGCGAGTTGTTGGTCGTTTTTATCGAGTTTTTTCAGCAATTGACCGATGTCGTGTTGGCGTAACGTTTCCGAGTTCACTATTTCCATCCTCACATCCTGAATTTTGTAGATTGTGCAGATTGTTCATATAAGCCGGCGACAGGTAGCACAGCTCAACCCGCGGGGCTCTCTTGGTCGGTAAAATGACGTTTTCCTCAACTTGCACGTTCATGACTGGTCTCAAGTTGGTGATATGAATTGCTTCAAGTAGTGTCAGACGCCGTATGTCACGTTCGTGGTCAATGATCTCTGTGTTGTTAACTATCTCCCCCCTGGTGACCGTCTGCGCTTGTGCATCAGGATGCTGTGCTTGTGAATTGCACCATTGCTGAGGTGGCACGTCAGCCGTTGTGCCAGAGTTGCTGTCGATATACTGTCGATGCATGAATGAAGCCACACATATGCATATATACATACTGAGTTGCCCAAGACTCTGTATTCTTGGTGAGTCGCCTCACATCTCGCTTGGTTCTGTCATGTTTGACTTCACTGTTAACTTATGTGCAGGCCACATCGAACCACATGCCACCTGTTAGCTTATGTGCAGGGCCATCGGATGCATGTGTGTGTATGTCTGTGTGTGTGTGTGTGAGTGAACATCTCACACCCCAGTATATATAGGTTTCAGTATATTAGGTTACCGGCCGTTGTGGCTCCATAAAACTACCCTCCGTTTTCCAACGTGTCTTGGTTGATAAAAATGGCCGCATCGCACTTTTTACAATTCCCCTGGCGCTCCCGATTCGGCACTGTAAAAACCAACTACCAATGGTGCGTGACTTGTTCGCACCTGTCATAGTACCAGCACTCAGGTGTGCTACTGGCCAGCCAATGACACAAAATTGCTCATATAATACGCATGAATGATTGAGGTTTGCTAATCATTCATTTCGGTGATATAAACGTGCATCAATCTGTTTGAAAAGCATAGCAGCTCTTGATAGAATCAATCGTGTCAATACTTGATACAATCAATCTCACAATGTGTGTTTGTGGACTCCATGGTGCAATTGTTAGCACACCCGCCTCAAAAGCGGGAGGTCCGTGGTTCGAAACCCGGCGGAGCAGAATTTCATTGGGCGAATTCTACAATCCCACAGCCCCTGTCCACCCAGCAGAAAATGATGGTACCAGATATCAGTCATGTATTGTGTCATGCATTCTGGGGAGGTGGCCCTCTCTAATATGTCTTCCGTCCTTGTGGCGCCATAGCGTGGAGAGGGTCGGTTCTGCGGTGGCAGCGAGCTGCACGGGACACACCTGTGTGTGTTCATAAGCTTCGGCTTCTTCCCGTGAAGCAGCTGCCACTTAGGCATTTAACCTTTATTTAATCGGATATGCTGCTGAACCAGGGTTTGCACCGGAAAACTATGTCAAGAGAGTTCAGTGCCTAAACTACTGCACTACCCGAGTGCTAGAACTAGCAATAACAAACCCCTACTCTCTGTACCAAATGGGAGTCGAACCCACAACACTGGGCTGAATGTACAGCACGTTCAACAAAAGACCACGCAATCATTTCGTTTTCCTTTTCTCTTAACAACTCTCAGAGAGGTGTAGAGCACGTTCACTCACATTTGTGACCGCTCTTCCATCAGATGAACACACATATGAGAAAAATGTATACCACTGTAGAATGTAAAAAATTGTAATTTAATGCAAAGGTGAAAGGTATCTAGGTTAACCAAACAAAAACAAAATTAGCATACCTTTCCGCAGACGAACCTAATTTTTTAAATATTGTTTCCAAAACAAATGGTTTGGAGGTAAAGAAAGTAAATGGAACAAACGGAACAAATGGAAACGAAGGAAACAAATGAAACCAAAGCAGCAAGCCAATTGTCCAATATTGACGAGTTTAAGATTCCACAAGAACCAACTATCCTTCAGCAGAACAACTCCCAAAGTAACTAGCAGCGCGAGACACCAACTACCAAGTACCCCTGGAAGAAGCAACAAATATTCTCATCTATGCCGAAATTGATACAATTCAATCCAACATTACAATCATTAGCTTAAGAATTTTCATAAATCACATTTAACTTGATATAAAGCAAAACAACAATGAAAACGTTATGACAAAATAAAACCAAGCCACTTCAACCACTTGATAATACATTCACGTCGCACCAAGGAAGAAATCATACTTCTAACAAAGGCAATAGTTTCTTCCAGATGCGAGCTACGCAGCCACACAAGCACAAACATCGTGCAACTTACAGCGCTTGCATTATTCCTGTGTCATCTTGTGCAATAATAACAATTAACATATTTAAAATGCATACAAAGCAGTATAAGCTGAGGCGCAAATAAGACGCGTGGCACAAACAACACGGCTGTGACACTGCGAAATACTCAACAAATTAAAAATGAAAAATTAACGTGACACAGTCATGCTGACAGACCCGCATACAACACAGCACGTGAATAATGGACAAGTGCAGAAAATGCACGACAAAATACAAGCAAGCACACACACACAGACACAAGCATACACACACACACACAGACACAAGCATACACACACACAGAGACACAAGCATACACACACAAGTAGACTGCATGTGTGTGTATGTGTGTGTGTGTGTGTGTGTGTGTGTGTTTGTGAATAATGCAACAAATGTAAGCGCACATACACACACATACACATACACACACACACATAGAGAGAGACCCATTCTCTCGCACACACACAACGCAAAACTCAGCACGATGCTACATACTACGGCGACAAACACACGTATAAAGCGCATATGAAACAAAAAACAATATGAACAAATAAGAAATGCACACAAGCTTGCACAGAGACAACAAGTGTGCGAGTTGATCTTCGCATGAATAAGGCAAGATCTCGTCTTCCGCGACCATGTCTGTGTGTCTGTGTGTATATGTGTGTGTGTGTGTGTGTGTGCCGCTGTTGCCTCAGGCACTGTGTGTCCATGTGTACAAAATTTACTTTAGATAAATAAAACGTTGACAGGCTGAATTTTTACCCTGAAATATCCCCATGGCCAATAAACCCACCATGAAAAACACGGAGCAGAATTTTGGACTAAAATATGGTCCGGGACATATGTGACTCGGTCGATATGTAGCTCGGAAGATAAGATAAGCACGGGGATAAGAAATTCGCTCAAACGCTCAAATGAGCCCCATACTGCTGATGTTAGAGCGATTTTAGCAGTGGAAGCATATTGGCTGGCATTGTGAGATGTCGTTTAGTAAACGACTCAGCTATGATACTATGCGTCGGTCATGTGACCATCATGATCCGCCTTATAATTCAACCCAAATGATCGACTCAAAAACAGCATCGTATAACAAACAGCAAAACAGCACGAGTATAAAACATGATGCCAATTGAAAAAACAAAACGAAAATAAAATTTTGAGCTAAACTTACCAAAACCTCAATGCTCAAAAATTATACAAAAAATATATTGTGTTCAACGATTATATATTGTCAATTCATTTTTACTATTACTATATTTTTATTATTACTATTTATGCATTTTTCAATCATTGAGAGCACAAAGTATCAACACAGATTCATATACAAATAAAATAATAACTGGTAAGTGTCGACGTATTAAAGCCAATACAAGCTTTGATGACTCAAGTAATTGGGTAAAATTTGCTATACTTTTACCAATATGCTTACTTTTATACTAAATTATAACTTGTTCTTGGTCTGTTTATTAATGACTGTTTTATTGATAAACTTCTTGATGTACGTGAGCTGCTCTCACCGTCACCATGGAAACGCCCCAGTCAGCGGCGGCGGAGACAATATCATGCGCCGTGTTCACGTCGCGATACACACCGGCACGCATTTTCAGCGTGATAGGCACGCGACTGACGTCACACATACTGCGACATGCACTCTCGAGCAAGCGGCGGCGTCGCATCAGAGCACTGCCTGCACCCTGCCGCACCCCGTCACACACACACATGTATAGATATATGGAACCGTCTGGGTAAAGAAATAGTTCAATCAAACAGTATAGCACAGTTCAAGCATAGGTTAGATAAATGTGGGTATGGAGACAGGACAGCCTGAGCCCTGCTCATTTCCTGTAAACTACAACTGTGAGTACAACTGTGAGTACAACTGTGAGTACAACTGTGAGTACAACTAGTGAGTACAACTGTGAGTACAACTGTGAGTACAACTGTGAGTACAACTGTGAGTACAACTGTGAGTACAACTGTGAGTACAACTGTGAGTACAACTGTGAGTACAACTGTGAGTACAACTGTGAGTACAACTGTGAGTACAACTGTGAGTACACACATACACACATGTGGCTAGCGCAGTGGTTCTCAACCTTATTGGAGGTACTGAACCGCACAAATTCCATACATGCATTCATCGAAATCTTTGTGTTTGAAGTATTATAAGAGAAAAATCATAAATCACGTACGATCAAGACAGTCACACAAGTAGACTACTACTGAGTGGACCGAGTTGCTTGCAGCACAAATATCAAGACCAAGTGATGTGGCGTGATTAACTGCAGCCAATGATGACCAAGCAGAACTTGACATCACGGATCATACACGAGTGGGTGAACCAAACCGACAAACCCCTGATAAACTGACTCACCGAACCCCTGGAGTTCAATAGAACCCAGGTTGAGAACCACTGATCTGGCTGTTTCGACATGTTTCACAATGAAAGCATAAAGTATGCAGAAATATAGGCTATTTATTGACAATTATCATGAATAGTCAAAATGGCCAAATAAGCGAGTTTAAATAACGAAGATTTTGAATTCGTGAAGTCGAACAAGTTTTTTGAGCAATAAGCCCACAATTGGCCACAAGTTTGACAATAAAACATAGAATGCCGCCTAATCGCTGGCAAAAAGTCGCCAAATCAATCAATCCATGTTGACACGAGTGAAAAACAAAACACACACAAAGAGAGAAAGAGAGAGAGAGAGAGAGAGAGACAAATTGATATCGCCAATCTGACAGTCGAATATGGAACGGTAAATGCTCGAATGAACACACAAATCATCACTCTCGCATTACCAGGTCCACATACGGCAAATATGCACGATCGAACAGAATAGCAATTACCGGCGAGAGAGGAATCAATTTGACAGTTGAACCATGCAGGCAGCGATCAGCATCTCGCTCGCACGAGCCATAAATCCCGCGAATTATGACCCTCTCGCCCTGACGTCTCTTATATGGCCGCCTACTTATGATCGCACGCTCGCGAGAAAATCCCGCTAGACGGATCACCACGATACACCGCGTGTGTGTGTGTGTGTATGTGTGTGTGTGTGTGTGTGTGTGTGTGTGTGTGTGTGTGTGTGTGTGTGCGTATGTGTGTGTGTGTGTGTGTGTGTGTGTGTGTGTGTGTGTGTGTGTGTGTGTGTGTGTGTGTGTGTGTGTAAGTGTGTGTGTGTGTGTTTGTGTTGGAATGGCAGTTATTCACATCGCTTCATCCCGCTGTCTCGCTTGATATCAAGACGAAATCGTATCAACTGTCCACTCTATTGTTGTCAATTTGACGTGCACAGTATCGCGCAATAAATCCTCAACTAATGTTCACAAATAGATTGAGAGAAAAAATAAAACAGAAAACAATAAAACAGCGGGCATTCTAGCAAACACGTGACACAAGCTCGTGTAATATGGCAGATAAATATTTCAAAGAACATACACACCACCCCTGTAAGAATATGTGGGCGTGCGCCAAATATGGACGACCCAATCAAACACCAATTAACACATATACAAGACTGATGATTGAGTTAATTCCATAAGATATCAACACGACAGATGTATTAGGTGAGAACAAAAATGATTTTATAACTTTCACTACCGAGAAGACTTTAGTGGAAGGCAGACTGAAAAGAACTTGAACAAAACGCCGAGGCACACCTGCCCAGATTGCAATTCAGCACCACACACCATCACACACATCATGCAACACTGCACAACATACACACAACTCAGACGCCAACACAAAATCAAACCAATCAAGGACCTGTGGAACAACCCGGTCGGCGCCATGTCTTTCCTCAGGAGCTCGAGGTTGCTCGACCAGACAACCTGAGGAACACCACCAACAACTCTCGGAAGTGGTGAATTAACGAAGAAACAATTAATGGAACGGCACCGATGAGGACAATGATGAAGGACTTCAGCTAGACCAATGGCTGCGTAAATGATGTCTCCCTAGACACTGCGTAAATGATGTTTCTCCTAGACACTGCGTAAATGATATCTCTCCTAGACACTGCGTAAATGATGTCTCTCCTAGACACTGCGTAATTGATGTGTCTCCTAGACACTGCGTAAATGATGTTTCTCCTAGACACTGCGTAAATGATGTTTCTCCTAGACACTGCGTAAATGATGTCTCCTAGACACTGCGTAAATGATGTATCTCCCAAACACTGCGTAAATGATGTTTCTCCTAGACACTGCGTAAATGATGTTTCTCCTAGACACTGCGTAAATGATGTCTCTCCTAGACATTCCGACCGCTTCTACACCATGACAAACTGTTCATCTTATTGCAGAAAGACGCGCGCTGACTCAACGCCAAGTATTCACACAGACACACACGAACACATATATGCACACACACACACTTCAATATACCAAAAATCTGACACATTGGTGCGATGGGGTGTCATGATGATGCGCCTCAGTTGGTACGTTTGGTGCCGTTCCAGACCCGACTTTCTTTCTCTTTCTATGATAGGTTAAGTTAGATTAGGAAAGAGAAAGAGAAGCGGGAATGAAGCGGGACCAAACAGGAGCAGCAATCCACCGTTCAACTGCAACCAAATTGAAATATACACACACATTTGCTAGCAGTGAAATGCGACGGTCAAACAGCCCACCGCCTCCACTACACGTATTGATCATCCACACACACACACGCCGACACACACACACACACGGCGTTCCGTGCGTGTGTGTGAGAGAGAGAGGAAGAGTAGAAAGAAGAGCAGGACAGGTAGAGAGGCGCACAGCGTGCTTGTATAAGAAACGAGAGACACACACCAGCTAGCCAACGGCGAAAAGACGATTACTTCACAACACTCATCTGCATAGCAAAACTCCTGTATGTATGTGTGCGTGTGTGTGTGTGTGTTCACAGAAGTGTGTCTAATTTACTTGCTAGCTACTAGCTGGTGAAGCCATTGAGTGTCTTGAATTATCTCATTCACATCAGCGGTCCAGTTTGTTACGTGTTGTGTTGTTACGTGTTGTGTTGTTACGTGTTGTGTTGTTACGTGTTGTGTTGTTACGTGTTGTGTTGTTACGTGTTGTGTTGTTGCGTGTTGTGTTGTTACGTGTTGTGTTGTTACGTGTTGTGTTGTTACGTGTTGTGTTGTTACGTGTTGTGTTGTTACGTGTTGTGTTGTTACGTGTTGTGTTGTTACGTGTTGTGTTGTTACGTGTTGTGTTGTTACGTGTTGTGTTGTTACGTGTTGTGTTGTTACGTGTTGTGTTGTTACGTGTTGTGTTGTTACGTGTTGTGTTGTTACGTGTTGTGTTGTTACGTGTTGTGTTGTTACGTGTTGTGTTGTTACGTGTTGTGTTGTTACGTGTTGTGTTGTTACGTGTTGTGTTGTTACGTGTTGTGTTGTTACGTGTTGTGTTGTTACGTGTTGTGTTGTTACGTGTTGTGTTGTTGCGTGTTGTGTTGTTACGTGTTGTGTTGTTGCGTGTTGTGTTGTTACGTGTTGTGTTGTTACGTGTTGTGTTGTTACGTGTTGTGTTGTTACGTGTTGTGTTGTTACGTGTTGTGTTGTTACGTGTTGTGTTGTTACGTGTTGTGTTGTTACGTGTTGTGTTGTTACGTGTTGTGTTGTTACGTGTTGTGTTGTTGCGTGTTGTGTTGTTACGTGTTGTGTTGTTACGTGTTGTGTTGTTACGTGTTGTGTTGTTGCGTGTTGTGTTGTTACGTGTTGTGTTGTTACGTGTTGTGTTGTTACGTGTTGTGTTGTTACGTGTTGTGTTGTTACGTGTTGTGTTGTTACGTGTTGTGTTGTTGCGTGTTGTGTTGTTACGTGTTGTGTTGTTACGTGTTGTGTTGTTACGTGTTGTGTTGTTACGTGTTGTGTTGTTACGTGTTGTGTTGTTACGTGTTGTGTTGTTACGTGTTGTGTTGTTACGTGTTGTGTTGTTACGTGTTGTGTTGTTGCGTGTTGTGTTGTTACGTGTTGTGTTGTTACGTGTTGTGTTGTTACGTGTTGTGTTGTTACGTGTTGTGTTGTTACGTGTTGTGTTGTTACGTGTTGTGTTGTTACGTGTTGTGTTGTTACGTGTTGTGTTATTACGTGTTGTGTTGTTACGTGTTGTGTTGTTACGTGTTGTGTTGTTACGTGTTGTGTTGTTACGTGTTGTGTTGTTACGTGTTGTGTTGTTACGTGTTGTGTTGTTACGTGTTGTGTTATTACGTGTTGTGTTGTTACGTGTTGTGTTGTTGCGTGTTGTGTTGTTACGTGTTGTGTTGTTACGTGTTGTGTTATTACGTGTTGTGTTGTTACGTGTTGTGTTATTACGTGTTGTGTTGTTACGTGTTGTGTTGTTACGTGTTGTGTTGTTACGTGTTGTGTTGTTACGTGTTGTGTTGTTACGTGTTGTGTTGTTACGTGTTGTGTTGTTACGTGTTGTGTTGTTACGTGTTGTGTTGTTACGTGTTGTGTTGTTACGTGTTGTGTTGTTACGTGTTGTGTTGTTACGTGTTGTGTTGTTACGTGTTGTGTTGTTACGTGTTGTGTTGTTACGTGTTGTGTTGTTACGTGTTGTGTTGTTACGTGTTGTGTTGTTACGTGTTGTGTTGTTGCGTGTTGTGTTGTTACGTGTTGTGTTGTTACGTGTTGTGTTGTTACGTGTTGTGTTGTTACGTGTTGTGTTGTTACGTGTTGTGTTGTTACGTGTTGTGTTGTTACGTGTTGTGTTGTTACGTGTTGTGTTGTTACGTGTTGTGTTGTTACGTGTTGTGTTGTTACGTGTTGTGTTGTTACGTGTTGTGTTGTTACGTGTTGTGTTGTTACGTGTTGTGTTGTTACGTGTTGTGTTGTTACGTGTTGTGTTGTTACGTGTTGTGTTGTTACGTGTTGTGTTGTTACGTGTTGTGTTGTTACGTGTTGTGTTGTTACGTGTTGTGTTGTTACGTGTTGTGTTGTTGCGTGTTGTGTTGTTACGTGTTGTGTTGTTGCGTGTTGTGTTGTTACGTGTTGTGTTGTTACGTGTTGTGTTGTTACGTGTTGTGTTGTTACGTGTTGTGTTGTTACGTGTTGTGTTGTTACGTGTTGTGTTGTTACGTGTTGTGTTGTTACGTGTTGTGTTGTTACGTGTTGTGTTGTTACGTGTTGTGTTGTTGCGTGTTGTGTTGTTACGTGTTGTGTTGTTACGTGTTGTGTTGTTACGTGTTGTGTTGTTGCGTGTTGTGTTGTTACGTGTTGTGTTGTTACGTGTTGTGTTGTTACGTGTTGTGTTGTTACGTGTTGTGTTGTTACGTGTTGTGTTGTTACGTGTTGTGTTGTTGCGTGTTGTGTTGTTACGTGTTGTGTTGTTACGTGTTGTGTTGTTACGTGTTGTGTTGTTACGTGTTGTGTTGTTACGTGTTGTGTTGTTACGTGTTGTGTTGTTACGTGTTGTGTTGTTACGTGTTGTGTTGTTACGTGTTGTGTTGTTACGTGTTGTGTTGTTGCGTGTTGTGTTGTTACGTGTTGTGTTGTTACGTGTTGTGTTGTTACGTGTTGTGTTGTTACGTGTTGTGTTGTTACGTGTTGTGTTGTTACGTGTTGTGTTGTTACGTGTTGTGTTGTTACGTGTTGTGTTATTACGTGTTGTGTTGTTACGTGTTGTGTTGTTACGTGTTGTGTTGTTACGTGTTGTGTTGTTACGTGTTGTGTTGTTACGTGTTGTGTTGTTACGTGTTGTGTTGTTACGTGTTGTGTTATTACGTGTTGTGTTGTTACGTGTTGTGTTGTTGCGTGTTGTGTTGTTACGTGTTGTGTTGTTACGTGTTGTGTTATTACGTGTTGTGTTGTTACGTGTTGTGTTATTACGTGTTGTGTTGTTACGTGTTGTGTTGTTACGTGTTGTGTTGTTACGTGTTGTGTTGTTACGTGTTGTGTTGTTACGTGTTGTGTTGTTACGTGTTGTGTTGTTACGTGTTGTGTTGTTACGTGTTGTGTTGTTACGTGTTGTGTTGTTACGTGTTGTGTTGTTACGTGTTGTGTTGTTACGTGTTGTGTTGTTACGTGTTGTGTTGTTACGTGTTGTGTTGTTACGTGTTGTGTTGTTACGTGTTGTGTTGTTGCGTGTTGTGTTGTTACGTGTTGTGTTGTTACGTGTTGTGTTGTTACGTGTTGTGTTGTTACGTGTTGTGTTGTTACGTGTTGTGTTGTTACGTGTTGTGTTGTTACGTGTTGTGTTGTTACGTGTTGTGTTGTTACGTGTTGTGTTGTTACGTGTTGTGTTGTTACGTGTTGTGTTGTTACGTGTTGTGTTATTACGTGTTGTGTTGTTACGTGTTGTGTTGTTACGTGTTGTGTTGTTACGTGTTGTGTTGTTACGTGTTGTGTTGTTACGTGTTGTGTTGTTACGTGTTGTGTTGTTACGTGTTGTGTTGTTACGTGTTGTGTTGTTACGTGTTGTGTTGTTACGTGTTGTGTTATTACGTGTTGTGTTGTTACGTGTTGTGTTGTTACGTGTTGTGTTGTTACGTGTTGTGTTGTTACGTGTTGTGTTGTTACGTGTTGTGTTGTTACGTGTTGTGTTGTTACGTGTTGTGTTATTACGTGTTGTGTTGTTACGTGTTGTGTTGTTGCGTGTTGTGTTGTTACGTGTTGTGTTGTTACGTGTTGTGTTATTACGTGTTGTGTTGTTACGTGTTGTGTTATTACGTGTTGTGTTGTTACGTGTTGTGTTGTTACGTGTTGTGTTGTTACGTGTTGTGTTGTTACGTGTTGTGTTGTTACGTGTTGTGTTGTTACGTGTTGTGTTGTTACGTGTTGTGTTGTTATGTGTTGTGTTGTTACGTGTTGTGTTGTTACGTGTTGTGTTGTTACGTGTTGTGTTGTTACGTGTTGTGTTGTTACGTGTTGTGTTATTACGTGTTGTGTTGTTACGTGTTGTGTTGTTACGTGTTGTTTTGTTACGTGTTGTTTTGTTACGTGTTGTGTTGTTACGTGTTGTGTTATTACGTGTTGTGTTATTACGTGTTGTGTTGTTACGTGTTGTGTTGTTACGTGTTGTGTTGTTACGTGTTGTGTTGTTACGTGTTGTGTTGTTACCGGCTTGTTAAACATTATTCTAGTTTGCTATACAATTGTTGTTTTGTATTGGTTTCATTTCGTTGAGCTGTTCGTGCATCCCGCGTGGCGAAATTCTCGGGCGGAAAATATTAGAATTTGACAAATATATTCGGGTTTTTGGAATCGGTTTCTTGGGTTATCGGATAGTTAGTTTAGTTATTGTGTTGTGTGGAGTTTCGTGCACAGTGTCGATACGCCTCTGTTTATTATTCACTCATTTTCCGTCAATCATTCTGTCTTACATTGGCTGCATTTCTATTGAAAATGACGCCTATCATTCGGAAATAAATTCTCGCGACCACGTGAGAACTCACTACATTTGACCTATATATTGTGCTGAAAAAACATAGCAGCACACACACCCACATACACACACACACACACACACACACACACACATGAAAACAGTAGCATGTTTTGCTGGATTAATTGAATCAAATGTGCAGCAGATGAATGATAGCAGCAGTAGAATTATTTGTCGCTCTCATTGTACATGCACTGGACGAGTTAGACAAGCCGGCGAGTGCATTATTGACAAACACAGACACACACACACATACACACAGAGAGAGAGAGAGTCGCACACGAGACACGAAACTGCACAGCGAGATCAAACAGGCACCAGTGTAGGGCAGACAGAGTGTGGGAGAGTGTTTGAGACACAGAGAGAGAGTGTGTGAGCGAAAGCACAGCTCAATGGGACGCATGCACGGTTGCCATGACAACTTATTAACACTGATACTTAACCAAGAATGAGCACTGTATTAGCGACGTTCAAACTCATCTACACAACCACAATTTATCCAAAAACACCTAACTTTTAGAACTCGTGTTCTAGACTCCCCAGAGAGAGGGGAGGGGTGAGAGGGGCACAGATAAAGAGGGGGGAGAGATACCTGATTAAACACCAAGTCGATGGGACAGCCCATGTTGAGGTCGATGAAGTCCACATCACAAGTATCATTCAACAACTGAGTGCAACGAGTCAACACGCCAGGATTACTGCCACATATCTGCAACATCAACACATCAATACATATCTGCAACATCAACACATCAATACATATCTGCAACATCAACACATCAATACATATCTGCAACATCAACACATCAATACATATCTGCAACATCAACACATCAATACATATCTGCAACATCAACACATCAATACATATCTGCAACATCAACACATCAACACATATTTGCAACATCAACACATCACATCATCAAATGTGCAAGATTAAAGACGTGAAACGTATATTTAGCATAATCACTTCATTTTTATTGACAAGACATTTTCAGCTAAACGCTCATTCCAGACATCTACATGTTGAATATATTTCAATCACAACACAAGTGTGTGTGTTCAGACATTGTGCAGAAACAGCGCAATATAAATGTCTAAATAAACAAAGAAATAAAAGTAAATGAGAAAAACACGTGTGATGTAGATGTGGCCACCTGCACGCCGAATATTCGCTCGCATTTGTGTCTTCGCACCAGCGTCCACTCGCTGCGACAACCCTGCAGCAAGGCGCTGCTCATAGCCATCTCGCCGCACGTTACATCGGCACCCAACTCGACACACACGCGACGAAACGGCAAGTTGCCGAGCGTTGTCAGCGGTGCCAGGTACAATAAGCCCGGCCGCAATAACTACCCTCCACACACACACAAACACACACACACAAGCACACATATGAATACACACACACACAAACACACGCACACAAACACACACACACACAAACATTCACACACACAAACACACACACACACATACACACACACACACACACAAACACACGCACATTCATACACACATTCACACACACCCACACACACACACACACACATTCACACACACACACACATTCATACACACACATTCACACGAACACACACGCACGTTCACACAAGC
Organism: Sacculina carcini; assembly: GCA_916048095.2. Lineage (NCBI taxonomy): Eukaryota > Metazoa > Arthropoda > Thecostraca > Sacculinidae > Sacculina > Sacculina carcini. The sequence continues at coordinate 683,458 of OU696579.1, read as the reverse complement.
ACACACATTCACACTTGATTATATTAATACGCGAATACAACACACTCAATTTTCAAAAATTTAAATAAAACGGCACAATGTATGACCTGTTTGTGTTGAGAATCATCGTCTGCAATGGAGCCAAGCGAGACGCACTCTGGCGCCACCTGGTGAGCACTGGATGAACTAGTTGTTTCCTTCAACTGATCAGCACACACAGATGTCGCAGCGGACGCCACTGTCGTCTCATTGCTGGCTGAATCAGCTGGCGACGGCCCGTTGGTCTTGTGATTGGCGTGTGGTCTGGTGTCGTGGCGTGCCAGTGCTGTCTGCGCCGCCGAGAAATCGTAGCGTCGCTTCCACAACAGTCGCTGTGTATCGCTGCTGAGCCTATTAACAATGGAGACAGGCTGGCTGCATGTGTTGTGCCATCTCTCCTCGTCACACACGCTGTACAAGTCGGGCGTCGTGTGACTCGAACCGAACCTGCGCATACAAGACAGACAGACAGACAGTTAGATGGAGGAGGAAAAAAGAGAGTAACATATAATGGACAGCGAAGAAAGGAGACAGTATGAGAGAAAATGCGAGAAGAGATTATGAAAGATAGAGGGAGAATGAGAAATACAATGACAGGATAATGAGACAAGAATGAACGTATATATTTCGGTAATGCATTCATAATGGAAATGCATGTTAATACATAATCTGTACGAGAAGGGGGAGTATTTGGTCTATAAGTTGTTCAGGAGCCTGTGAGAAATACTCCATATCACTGAACACACGCTCAATGAGCTAATTGATAAACGCCAGGCTGAATTTGATGGTAATCGTTTGAAACCGGATAGAGAGCAATAATCCGCTGTGTAAACGGCCCACACATGTGCATGAGTATGTGTGTCTGTGTGCTACCTGCAGGCGAGGCCGGAAGGACAGCGTCCCAGGGCCTCAAACACAGGACACGCGGCACCAATATCGGCACCTCGCTCCGCCACAAACTGCTGCACATCATGTCGATAACGACACTCTCTGGCACTCGCTCCAGCACTCGCCCCCGCACTCTCTGCGTCGCCACACGTCGACAATCGTGATGATGCCGAAGACAAGACGGGACAGAGAAGTGGCGCTTCTCCGTGGACACGATCCTTCAACGACGGACACAGCTTGTCGGCAGCTTGCGGAGGCCGAGCTGAGACGGGTCGCTTCTGACTGCCTCCTGTCATCAAAGCCATAACCAATACGTTACCCTTGAAAACGACAATAAACTTTAAATAATAAAATTAGGAAGCACTGACAGAAAGGCTGTGTGGCCAGTGGTTTTCAACCAGCACACAATGGCAAGGTGGTGTGTGACTAAAAAACATGATTATTTTTTGTTTTTTCTAAAAAACATGTTTTTTTTAAACCCGGTTTTTTCAAACCCTGTGTGTGACTATAGGGACTGAAAATATCACCACCTTTTCTGTTGTTCTTGCTGTTGTTGTGCCTCGCAGTAGTTTGCGACGAAATCGGTTGATCTGCGCCATTCTTCGTCTCGACATCGTCACAGCTGTCGCCGACCAGTTTGACGCGTTTCACGTCCGCCGAGTCATTTTGGCCGCACGCGCCAGAATTGTCGCGCCTCGGCAGCAAAAACCTGCCGCCAATATTACACGAACAACATCGCAGCTTGCGAACTCTCAAATAAATACATTAAATATGTTATACATAATTATACAAAAAAACAAAGACCAATATACATATACAAACCAGACTACCCTAACCTGTTGCATATATAGACAAAAAACAACTTGAAATATCGTACATATTACAGAGCACGCCACTAGCAAAGGTTTAACAAGTAAATTACATCAGTAATTATCTCAAAATCATATCAATGAATCTGCCGATATCCGGGCGCCGTTCAGTGTTTTTTGAAACTCCAGATTTCCTTTTGTTCTCAAGTTTATAGCTAGTTTTATCAAGGGATTCTTCATTTGCACGATTTGATTACACGGTCCTTGTGTACAGTCGCAATAGCAAAATGAACATCGAACAAACTCACTCCGGTTTTATGAGAAGTTCGCCAGTAATATTATCGAAATCCAGCGCATCCGACATTATTGCATCTGTCTGAATAAGGTGATATACATCAAAACCAGCAGAACCTCAATATTAAATTGGCGTTAGAATTACAACACTCAGCCAAGTGTTGACGCTTGTGCGACGCTAGAATTCCACGTTCTAGGCCCATTACACCTAATGTGAATCAAGCAAAAAAGCATGAATTTGCTCATTCTCAAGTCATCAATACTGACTAACAGATCAAATTGTTCATATTACAATGAGGTAGAAGACATAACTACATATATTATATCATATCATATTAATCTAAATCCAGAGATTGAAATAGACGTTACACACGTGCTTTTAAGCTCATGAACCACTGCTGCATCGGCTCTTTCGGCGTCAATTTTGTTTTATCCTATGTATTGAAAACTATTTCTTGTGTATTTGAAAATGTGCTTTAGATCAATTGAAATTTTCTGTAATATATGCGAACTGGTAACAAATTTTCGTGTATTCTCACCAAAATATATTGTTATTCGCTATCCATTTCAAAAGTCAAATACAAAAGTATTGTCACAAGCGCGGCGCAATTATTTATTTCTTCCATCAACCAGCTGTTGTTGGCAGCAAGTTTGTTCGAACTGTAAACTTAGGTTCGTTTTGCCCGTGTATCACTATTTTTCCCGTGCATAACTGCGAAATTTCCACCTGCTGTCCGCGCAGATGTCTTCCTCCACGCAGATCTTCCGTGCCGGGCTTTTTCGCGACAAATTTGCCGTCGTGAGCGGCGGCGGCACGGGCATAGGCCTGGCCGTGTGCCAACAACTGCTCGAGCTCGGCTGCAACGTCATGATGACGTCACGCAGGCCGCACGTGCTCGCCCCGGCCGCCGACCGGCTCAACAGCCGCCTGCCACCGCAGACGCGCTGCTACCACCATCCGTGCGACATACGGCGCGAGGAGGACGTGCAGCGACTGATGGACGAATGCCAGCGTTGTCACGGCCCCGTGGATTTCCTCGTGAACAACGGTGGCGGTCAGTTTATGAGCTCGGCTGCCGAATGTTCGGCGGGCGGCTGGCGCGCCGTTGTCGACACCAACTTGACTGGCACGTTTCTCATGTGCCGCCTGGCGCACGAGCGTTTCCTGCGCCACCGCGGCGGCGCCATTGTCAACATGCTGGCCGACATGTTCCGCGGCTTCCCGATGATGAGTCACACGGGAGCGGCGCGCGCCGGCGTCGAGAACCTCACACGCTCTCTGGCCGTCGAGTGGGCCGAGCATGGGGTGCGCGTGAACGCCGTCGCTCCCGGTGTCGTCTACTCTGCCTCGGCGGCGGCCAACTACCCGTCGTGCGACGTATTTGGCGCGGCTGCCTCACAAATCCCGGCGCAGCGTTGTGGCAGCACTCATGAGGTGGCCGCCGCCATATGCTTCCTGCTGTCGCCCGCCGCCAGCTACATAAACGGCGCGACGCTGCGAGTTGACGGGGGATCGAGCTTGTACGCGAAATGTTTCCACCAGGTTCCTCCGCACGACAATATGCCCGCTTATCGAGGTGTCACGCCGGCGTCGTCTGATCAGCAAAACTCTCATAATAGTGTGGACGAGAGCTAGCTTATCCGCTAACTCCATGTTGCCCATTTTTCTGTCTTTTTAGCATTTTAAACACTGTGGCCCCCTCATCTTTCTAATGTCGGCTGCATGGGAACACTCGTGGTATAACACCGGAATAGTCCTGCAGATGGACGGGTATGATAAGTCGTCAAATGTAGTTCATTTGCACAATGTTATGCCTGATTCGCGAAATGAACTTCCTAGATGCACACAAATCAACCAAAGCTGCGTGGTTTATTCACGTGTATTTGTATTTTCGTGCAAAACAGCCAAGTGCGTCCATTTTTGGAGTGACACAAAATAAGGCACGCGTGTGTGTGTGTGTGGTTTTATCATTTATAACAACAAAATTAACCGAATCAGCAACAGCCGAGTTCGGCAGCACAGCATCAGAAGATATTGGCTGCAGCGTCTGACTCTCTCACACTTGAGAACACCAGCACTCGTTCACCACGGTCTCCATGAGTTGTCTGCGCTGGATCTCGCTGCGCAAGTCGAGGCCGCGGCATGTGAAGACATTGAAAGGTTGATAGGATGGTCACGAGATGGCGCCACTATCGGCCTCACTGGCATAGGCTGGCGTATCACTGCTCTCGTCACTTCCACAGACGCCCGCGTAGATGGCGCTGGTGAAATTGCCTGTTGATGAACCGTGGCAGAGCTTCCTTGCAGCGCTTCACTTTCTATCCGTCTACCACCAGGGGGCGCTGCGATCGAATTGTCCAGATGCCCGTTGATTCTGAACTTGACGCGCTCGTCGACGGTCTGATTGTTGTGCAGGTAGTCGTTGATTACGGCACGCGCTGATAAATATCCCTGCTGGAACATGCTCACCTCGCTGTACGGGTCAACTCGTCGCGAACTCCTGCCACAGCACAAGAGATAGCACGTCAGCAAATTGGTCTCGAGATGTTATTCTAGCTTTCGCCGGTGACGATTGCAAGATGTGGCTATTTTTCGAGTAAACGCAGTAATCTATAATAGATGTCAGTAGCGGACGAAGAGTACAATTTTGACAGACTGAATTATGTGTATGAGTGACTAGGTAACGTGTGGCGGTCATGACTTGGGGCATTTTTCAATAATATATACACACATTCACACAAGCAATAATATGCGAGAAAGAAAAAGATAGATAATAGACAGAAAGATATTTTTCTTGCCTTCTTTTAGTGACCCTCTTGGCCATGAGGATTTGGTGGCACCTAGAAGCCGTCGCGCTTGAAGGAGTGCCCACCCGTCAGTGGCGGCACAAGGGGAGGGGGCTTAGAGGGGCCGAACCCCCTCCGAACATGTGCCAAATCATTCTCTCCTTGAACCCCCCGAAAATCCTGACCATGAGCATTTCGAATGCATTTGTTCATGTCTCGCCAAGACCCCGCATCTATTTAGTCCCACCGGAACCCCCTGGAACCGCTACCACCAGCACATCCACATCTACACATCACATCATACACCACCTGCATCATGGCACTCACATCAGCAGTTTATGGATGTGTTTGACGGCAACTTCTAGCACCTCGGCCTTGTCCATGCGAGAAACCAGGTCGTCGTGACCATCTTGGTCTTGAGCCGGATGACAACAACCAGCGTCCGCCACTTGCTCGGCCATCAGGTCGCGAATCTCCTCGATGCACACGTTCATGCGCGCACGCCTCTTTCGCTCCATCAATGGTTTCATCAGCTGTGATCGTGCGTAATACACACACACACACACACACATACATACATACATATACACGCGCATGAGCCCATTTACAGTAGACATTGTTAGAAATGCAAAAAACGTTTTTCGGATGCATTATTTCACCAAGAAAATAGTTAGGTTTTTTGTTTCCTTTTGCTTTTTCCGTTATTGTTGTCCTCGGATGATGGATTTGATTTTTTTCAACGAGATTAATCAGATACTTCGCGTGTATTATTTCAAACGTGACTTAATGATAATCTAATATACAAAAATATTTGTAAATAATAATTTCGGGAAACTGTTTGACAGTTCATCTCGGCTCGGTGTTTTCAATCAGGGTCTGAGTGTATTTATACGAGAAAAAACCGCTCAAATTATGTTGTTCACGAAGTCCAGTTGCCACAAATGACCAAATCTTAGAAACCCTAGCTCAGAGTAGTTGACATTCTTGCTGTACAAAGTCAATAACAAACGTGATACTTTTCCCGGCTATCTTGTGTGAATATTACTGACATTCCAGTTATTGAGAAAAATTTCATATGTCGAAATTATGATAGCTTTATATTTTATAACATTTGAAAGATTAGCATATAATTATCCAAATAATTTTGCCAGAGCACGGGTCAATATCAATTGTGAATTGGCTTATCCCAAGAGCCATATCATCCGAGAATTAAAATACCAATGGTTTCATGTCCCGAAACCTACGCATCGAAACTAATTCGGGACTTCAAATACCAGAAATAGTTCCGAGTTAGTGTGTGCCAAACTAGCATTTGACCTTAACCAAATCGATGTTTACATATTTTTTCAAGATATGACTGGACAATTATCCACTACCTCATATCTTGAACATATCTTGTCATATCTTGAACATATGTTTCATAGTGAAACGTCTGAAACTCAAGAGTGAAAAAGTCAAAAGCTCACCTTTTTATACTGATGAGTTCTCGATGGCGGGGTGAGGTCTTCATGTGCCGGGAAAACGTTGGAATTTTGCCGCTTCAAAGGCTGACGCACCGAGCTGTCCATGATTCACACACCGGTCTGCAATCACCACGGGCCACACTGGCTTGCTAGCGCACCGGCACGTAGATATCACCTGCCACACACCTGTTGACTGCACGCAATCAGCTGACGTGGACGTCTGCCCACACCGCACCAGCCCGACCAGTGTGAGTGTGTGTGTGTGTGTGTGTGTGTGTGTGTGTGTGTGTGTGTGCCGCTGTTGCCTCAGGCACTGTGTGTCCATGTGTGTGTGTGTGCGTGTGTGTGTATGTGTGTGTGTTTGTGTGTGTCCATGTGTGTGTGTGTGTGTGTGTGTGTGAGCGCCGGAAGTCGTCGCGGAAGATTCAGCAGCGTTGTTATACCATCCTCTCTCTATTTCTATTCACTGCGTTGCTGTTCATGCCACTCCCACACTCACATACTGGGAGCCACCCCAGGTCGTGCCCTGTGATACTCCAAGGAGCTGCGCCAAATTTCTAACACTGGTGGCGTTTCAGTGGTGTCGTGTCAGTGGTGTCGTGTCAGTGGTGTCGTGTCAGTGGTGTCGTGTCAGTGGTGTCGTGTCAGTGGTGTCGTGTCAGTGGTGTCGTGTCAGTGGTGGTGTGTCAGTGGTGGTGTGTAAGTGGTGTCGTGTCAGTGGTGGTGTGTCAGTGGTGTTGTGTCAGTGGTGTCGTGTCAGTGGTGTCGTGTCAGTGGTGTCGTGTCAGTGATGTCGTGTCAGTGGTGTGGTGTCAGTGGTGGCTTGTCAGTGGTGTCGTGTCAGTGGTGTCTTGTCAGTGGTGTCGTGTCAGTGGTGTAGTGTCAGTGGTGTCGTGTCAGTGGTGTCTTGTCAGTGGTGGCTTGTCAGTGGTGTCGTGTCTGTGGTGGCTTGTCAGTGGTGTCGTGTCAGTGGTGTCGTGTCTGTGGTGGCGGACTTCAACGAACTGCCACGTGACGCGACGAGGGTATGTGTATGTGTGTGTGTGTGTGTCGGCGCCTGTATGTGCGTGGGACCGGTCTGCACGTGCGCACCCACGCGTTTGCACACCAGCATACACACATGTGTGCATGTGTGCGTGTTTGTGTGTGCATGCGGGTGAGTTGGGGCCGTAGAGGCACGTTCCCACGCTCGGGCTGATGGTCGTGGCGTGAGAACGGCCGGCGCATTCCCACACTCGCGGCGTGCGACCACCTGACGCGCACAACACACACACACAACACACACACACACAACACACACACACACACACACACACAAACACACACTGCTCCAGTAGCTGGCAGTGGTGGACCAGTGCGGGTCAATCGGCAGTGCGTAATGAGCGCGCGCGGGCGATTCATTAGTCGCGATAGTTGCCGCGTCGACCGACAGGTGGCGCTGTACTAGCAAGTTGTGGCAACACAAATAATGCAGTGTGAAATTGAGACCACATACATGTGTGTGTGTGTGTGTGTGTGTGCATGTGCCCATTAATGTGAATAACTAAACGAGTGAATACAGGGAATGAAAATGTGTCAAAGTTAAAGCATTGCTCATTGCGAAAGTTGAAGCCGAAATCTCGTTGGTTTTTAATCAACGTAATAAATTAATCAGCAAAACACAGATAGCATTAGTTCAGAGGACTGGACATTTTTCCTGCTTCTGCCGATTCTGATCCGGTCAAAAATAAACTCGCATTCACCTTGTGCTTGCTCTTAATTATGAACCAATTTTCTTCTAAGCCAATCCCTGCAGTCTGCATTGTGTTTATCATTTATCCACAGGGCAAATTCTGGATATGACAGTGATCTCTATATATCGTGCCACGGAATACCAAGTTCTGTGTGATCACGTGAATCTCTACGAGCGCTGATATTGAAACTAACAACCTACCAGTCCCATAAGGACGCATATGTGACCTCAATAGGCGACCTGGGTTTGACCCGGACAATTTTGCTTGCTGAAACTCTACGAGACACAGGAAGTTTCCAACGAAACTGGCTCTAGCTAGCTTTCACTAGCTCAGTGGTTTCTAACCTGGGTTCTATTGAACTCCAGGGGCTCGGTGAGTCAGTTTATCAGGGGTTCGACGGTTTGGTTCACCCACTCGTGTATGATTCGTGACGTCAAGCTCTGCTTGGTCATCATTGGTTGCAGTTAATCACGCTACATCGTTTGGTCTTGATATCTGTGCTGCAAGCAACTCGGTCCACTCAGTAGTAGCCTACTTGTGTGACTCTTGATCGTACGTGATTTGTCATTTTTCTTATAGTACCTCAAACACAAACGGTTTGATTAATGCATGTATGTTGCCTGTGGGGTTCAGTACCTCCAATAAGGTTGAGAACCACTGCACTAGTCACATATATAGGAGTGGAGTAGTGGCAGTGAATACGAAACACAGCACGCTTATGATGTGTGCTCACAGACCATCGTCGTTATCAGCAGATGCAAGCGCAATGCTGTGTCGCGTAGACAACACACAGCAAGGCGGCGTATCATTGTTGAATTCCATCACGTCCCTCTTCACGTGTGTGTGTGTGTGTGTGTGTATGTGTGTGTGTGTGTGTGTGTTATCAGTGTCTGCTGTGACTGCTAATGGCGTGGCAATCACATCACGACACACAGCAAACAAGTGGCCGCGCCATCATCAGTATGTGCGCCAAACATTTTCTGGGGGAAGCCAAATTACCGATAAAAGTTTGTTTCTTGTTAATTGCAAAAATATAGCGCAAATGTACTTTCAATTTGTTATATCAGTTATAAGCATAATCTGCTTCTCGTTTTGCAAAGTTGTGATAATACTTTTAATCCTAATCAGAACGTCCTGAGAAAGCATGTGAAATGTATCCCATGATAAGTGCTTCTGATAAACTTCTGAGGGATGTTGTTTTTCATTCAGTGATCCTGAAGGTTCTGTGTTTACATGATTGTAGTTTAAACGAATAGTATTCATTGATACTTGATATAGCCGGTTAATACGACGCAGCAACAATGCAGCTCAAATATAATGCAAACTTAATAGTGATTGAATTGGCTTGTAAAATTTCCCACAACATGGCAACCTGCATCACAAACTCTCACATTCCGACAACGTTCCCGCGTGCATACCACAGACACACATTTCACGCACAGTGCGACCCACTGGGCGACTCAGCTGGTGGAAGGGGCTTGGTGCTGGGTAACAGGCTGCCGACCAATTACCCTGGCGAGGCGCGCGTGTTTTGACCCCCTGTCGGCACGGAATGTCGGCGGCGAGGCGTGACAGCGTGACACGACGAGGACACTGGCGGGCGCCCGGCCGGTCTTCCAAAGACGACCTCTCGAGATGGGCGCGGCATGCCAAAGCAGATGATCACAGGACCGGTTCTATCTGGTTGGACGGGCGCCTTGAGAGAGAGAGAGAGAGAGAGAGAGAGAGAGAGACAAGGTCGGCTTTACAGTGTTGGCGGTGCGGTGATTGAGATCCACAAAGAGGTCGTCGATGAAAGACCACAAGCAAGTGATGCGCGAGCTATTTATCAAGCGATAACCACCGCCTCCCTCACTATCTCTCTCTCTCTCTCTCTATTTCCATCGCCTCCCGTGTCCTCTGGTCATCGCACACATCAACATACACTCGCACATCGCAATCGCTTTGATCACTGGAAATAGATGTGTGAATGAGAGCGTTGTCATGACAACCGATTGGGCGGGCTACGGCCATGCTTGAGCGTCAACAAAATACAACATTCCGGCATTGTGTGTGTGTGTGTGTGTGTGTGTGTGTGTGTGTGTGTGTGTGTGTGTGTGTGTGTGTGTGTGTGTGTGTGTGTGTCCGGCCTGCTGGCTATACGCCGTGGAAGACACACGCAAACGTTTGGCGCTGAAATTTTGAATTTGAACGTGTGACCCGCCTGTGAATCGCGCCGGAAACGATTCTAGTGGTGTCGTGCCAGTGGTGTCGTGCCAGTGGTGTCGTGTCAGTGGTGTCGTGTCAGTGGTGTCGTGTCAGTGGTGTCGTGTCAGTGGTGTCGTGCCAGTGGTGTAGTGTCAGTGGTGTAGTGTCAGTGGTGTGGTGTCAGTGGTGTCGTGTCAGTGGTGTCGTGTCAGTGGTGTGGTGTGTCAGTGGTGTCGTGTCAGTGGTGTCGTGTCAGTGGTGTCCTGTCAGTGGTGTAGTGTCAGTGGTGTAGTGTCAGTGGTGTCGTATCAGTGGTGTCGTGTCAGTGATGTCGTGTCAGTGGTGTCGTGTCAGTGGTGTCGTGTCAGTGGTGTCGTGTCAGTGGTGTCGTGTCAGTGGTGTGGTGTGTCAGTGGTGTCGTGCCAGTGGTGTCGTGTCAGTGGTGTCCTGTCAGTGGTGTCGTGCCAGTGGTGTAGTGTCAGTGGTGGCGGATGAAACAGTGACCGTTGGAACAATAATTGCGAAGCTCAGCGGAAGGAAACGCTTGCTTGATGCTGTGAAGCGCTGTGGAGACTGTCTGGACGGAAGCTGTTTGCAAAACTAACCACGTACACACACACACACACACACACAAGCACACACACACACACACACACACATACGTGCTGGCCATATATATGCATGTTAGCTGGGAGTTTTGCCTGGTCTTGAGTAGATCATGGTAATTGCACGCAGCTGCGACCGGTGTTGTAGCGTAAGAAATGAGGCGGATGAACGTGCTTGTGTATTCGTATGTGTGTGTATGTTTGTGTGTATTTGTGTGTGTATTTGTGTGTGTGTGTGTATGTTTGTGTGTTTGTATGTGTATGTGTGTGTGTTTGTGAATATGTCTCGTGTTCCGGGCGTTATTTGTAGGTCACATGCTGTTGGGAGCATGTGTGTTTGTGTGCATGTGTGCGTGTACCCATGGGGTAGATCCTGGGGGGTATATATACCCCCGACAGATTGACTGGGGGTATGAATATGCAATCATACCTCCCGATAATTCTGCTGAGTTCAGTTAATTGGGTATATTATGATAAAAATCAACATAGCAAAAAACAATCCACGAAAAATTAAAAAAATTGTAAATATGTGAAAAAGTATATTTTACCCAATGTACTTATTCATTTATTCATACTTACATTACATCTCATACTCATTCATAATTATTCATACATTAATAATTATTCATTAAAATATACCTACGCAATATGCATTGAGGTATGTGTATTGTAATTGAATAGGCTGAAAATAGTTGAGGGTCTCATGCAATTGACCAACTGAACCAACCTTGAACACTAATGCATGATGGCTGTCATTCCACCGAGTCTCGACACAAATATACTCCCCTGCGTGTACCAGTGGTTTTCAACCAAAATATGAGCCACTGATAACATTCTTTTCCGCTAGCTTCACACTGCCCACAGCAAGGAGGAAGGTATTCATGTGATATTTCACAATGCACCCCAGCAGAATAACAAGGCCAATCTATTCTAATTTATCATCTTATTATTTTCTATAGGGACAATTCATTTCATAAAAACGACCCATCTTTTCATTTGTGTTCGATATCACTGCTTTAGAGAATTCACTGTGATGTACAGGAACGAACGCGTGCTCGTGTATGTGTGCGTGTGTATGTGTGCGTGTGTGTGTGTGCGTGTGTGTGTGTGTGTGTGTGTGTGTATGTGTGTGTGTGTGTGTGACCGTACACGTGCGTGTCGGCTTACACCAGCAAAATACAAGTTGACGACTGTTTAGACTGTCACACGTCCAAATGCTATGCATGTGTGTGTGTATGTGTGTGTGTCTGTACATGTTGTCGTTTTATCTCTCATCGTATATATGTGTATGTGTGTGTGTGTGTGTGTGTGTGTGGTCGTGGGAACGGAGGCGAGCTTGTGCGCCACGTCACGACCTGCTGACTGCCGTTGTGACGGAAGAAGAGTACGTGTGTACGTGTGTATGTGTGTGTACGTGTGTATGTGTGTATGTGTGTGTGAGTCACTCGGTGCTGGGAGAATTCCCACGTGCGCCTCACACACGCACACACACACACACATACATACACACATAGAGACCACTAAACGGTCGCTTGGCTGAAGCCTGGTGTCTGGTGGCGAAGGTCACTGCGGGTCGACCTGACTGCACGACAATCTCACGCTCCATGCACGCGTGTGTGTGTGTGTGTGTGTGTGTGTGTGTGCGTGTGTGTATGTGAGGTGGCGGATGTGGCCGAGGTTCTCCAACATCAATTGACTGTCTGCGCGTGCGGATCGTGGGAACTGCTAGACGGATTCACTACCACCCACGCACGTCGCACGTCGCAGCACACCGACACAGTCCTCATGTCAATTGGGCAACGATGTATATTTGTGTACAGTTTCGGGGGATGACATTCCTCATGCTTTCGTAATCAGCATGACTCATACCAAACACATGACACAAACACACGTTTGTATTCTTTCTGTCTTCTGTTTTATATTTATTATTTCTGCTTATGTGCTTGCCGCGCTTGTCTTGTTTTATATATTACTAGCATTAAAACCCGCCCGTTGTGCGGAGTAATTCATAAAAATATTGCAAGTTGAAAAATAAATAAGGTAAACTCATAAAAACCTTAATCAATTGAAAGGTCTAAATATCATTATTGTTAATTATATTTTGACAAAATATTTTCACTCAGCCCGCCTCATATTTAAACCCGCCCGACGTGCGGAATAATTCAGAACTCGAACACGATCCGTTCTGGATCTTGAAGTCAAATCCATTAGTTTTGTATATGAATTAATTCTACACGGTGAAATTGAACGTTTTATTGTCTATAGTTGCTGCCCGCGGGACATTTTTATTTCATAAAAATGAGCCATCGCTTCGTTTGCGTTTGAAGCCCCTGATCTAAACCATTGAACCCGCGCAATTATATCACCTCGTATTCAAGCATACACACACATACAGACAGATAATTTATTTTATATATACATAAAAGAAATATATATACGCGTATATAGATTTGAACCCGCCCGTCGTGCTGAACAATTCATAAAGTAAAATTCATATTCATTCCATAAAACAAACTGAATACAAATTAAAAAGCAAAAAATTAAATCTGCAAATACGTTCACCAATAAAAACCTCTAAATGTGAATACTATTATTTTAAATTTGACAAAATTTTCCCTCAATCCGCCTCATATTTGAACCTGCCCGTCGTGCGGAATAATTCAGAACACAAACACGTAACAAACGATGAAAATTCTAACATGTAAACCTGCCCGTCGTGCTGAATAATTCAGAACTCTGACACAAAACAATGAAAAATGACTAAAAATTTATCATAATGTTTTCAAGATATATTTATAACTTAACATCACCTTCTAGCATTAAAATCCGCCCGTTGTGCAGAACAAAAAAAAATAAATAAATATATTGAATCAATAAAAAACGATTAGAAATTTTAAATAAAGTAAACCCATAAAAAGTCCTAACCAATATAAAAGTCTAAATATGAATGTTTTATTTAATATGTGGCAAAATATTTTCCTTCGAACAGCTTCATATTTTTAGACCCGCCCGTTGTGCGGACCAATTAATAAAACAAAACAAATAAAAAATAAATCAGCTTAACCAATAGAAAAATCTAAATTTGTAATTTCTTGCTTTAATTATTGACTGAGTTTTTCCCTCAACACTCCTAAATAAAACCCGTCCTTCGTGTGTAGTATATAAAAAATTTAACACTATCAAAACAATGAAACTTTCTGTCATCTCTATAATTCCAGGTAAATGTTTCCGCTAAAGCAGTATAGGGATATAGTTGGCATTACATGATATTACAACCCATATGCTTATGCATCTTGAAATTCAACCAATTAAATTACACAGTTAAATTCAGTAGTTTACTTTGTTACCAGTAGCATTTTACCCGCCCGTCGTGGGGAACAATTCATGTGTAAATATTGAGGACAATAAAGCCTTTCTATTCAGTACAGTATAGCATTAATTAGCATTAGAACCCGCCCGTTGTGCGGAACATTTCATATTATTAAATTTGTATTCAATTCATAAGAGAAAACGAATACAAATTTAAAAAAAACAAAGTAAACCCATAAAAAGTATTAACCAATAGCAAAGTCTAAATATGAATGTATTTATTTTAGATGTAGCAAAATATTTTCCTCGAACAGCCTCATATTTAAACCCGCCCGTCGTGCGCAACGATTAATAAAATATAATTAATAAATACAGTCAAAAGCTTAACCAATAGCAAAATCTAAATTTGTATATTTTTACTCTACCTGTGTGTGAGTATTAGCTCCAATAATTGTTGGTGTGATTTTATTGCGTACGGGCTAACTATGAAAAGGCTCTTTGGGTCTATTTGAGGTGATTTGAGGGAAAATATTTTGTGAAAATAAAAATGATAATTTTCGCATGTAGACTTTTCTATTGGTTTATGGGTTAGACTTTTTATGGGCTCACATATTCTGTTTTATTTGTATTCCTTTTTATTTTATGAATTCAATATGAATATTATTTTATGAAGTGTTCCGCACGACGGACGAATTTAAATTCTAGCTTGTGAGAGATTTCTCAGTAGCATTATTGGTGAGCCCACTTTCGAGGTAAGTCTGTGACGGATTTATAAGCCGATTTAAAAGAGCAAGATTTAAATGCCGGATGAAATTGACAAGGTGTGATAAAACATTATAAGAAAGAATAAGTTATGACACATATTGTCTGCTGTGTAGTGTGTGTGCATACACGAAGCACACACACACACACATGCACACACACAAGCAAGTTCCAAAAGCTACAGTAAACAACCATGAAGACAGTGGGTTTCTCAGAACACACTGCGCTGCACAAACCACAGCGAGCTAGCACGGAAACGCCCCATTGCAAAACACACACAAAACAGTTTTTTGTTGCGTAGAGTAGTGGAGCCTGTATATACAATTGTAATGTGAATTGAAAATTTATAATGTTATGTTTTGGCTTGACGATCAATGTTAGTTTATTTTTGTTGTTGGTGTGCTTGTGTGTTTCGCCTTGCAGGGCTTTGATTGGCTGTTGCAATGATAATAGAGAAAAAAGTAAAAAAATAGAGAAATAGAGAAATAAGTGAGGAAAATCGGACGCCCGGAGTTTAAATTAAATTTTGAATGTAGATTGAAATTTTGTCATTTTTACATATATATTTAACTTTATATTATCATATATATTGTCATTTATATTCAACTTTTTGATATAAATTATAGCCTACCCTGTATAATAGAAAATTATCTACACGATCGTATAATTTGTATAGCTTTACCATTTATGGTTTATGAGGAGTAGATAGCAGAATATTGACCACAAATTTAGCATTTTTCAGGGCTCATTTGTCTTTACACCGATATAACTTTTTTGTAATAAATTAAAAATTAGGCCTATCGTGTAGACAAGAAAATTTCAAACGTAATGGTATAAATGTTTAGAGAATACGCCAAGTGGTGGCCGAGTAGTAGCTTGCAGAATATGGACCAAGGAGGGTGGGACAGACAGACAGACACACAGATACACAGACAGAGGACCTCTTTTATATATATAGATTTCTTTGTTCATCAGCGGTTTCAAACTTGAATCAAGAGATGTCCATTTTAATGAAATACATATGGCATGAGGATCTCATTAGTAGGAAATATACAATTAAATTTCCTCTTGTAGAATGCACTCATCTACAAATATCAGGGAATTGACTTCAAAATCGTAAAGAGCTGTATAACGAATTTTCATTATGTTATATATGTTAATTTATGTATGTCATGTGTCTTTGGCTACTGCTGGTTCGCAAGAAAAGGATAGGAATATCGTGGCTTTAAGATCCCTACTATAGACAGACCATAACAGCGGTATACCTCGTTGGTATATAAGTTGTCATTTGGAAAAAGTTTTCAGTCTAGAAAACCTAGTAGCGACAGTCTGCCAGCTAGTTTCTGATCTGCATGTGAGAACGGCTCCATTTGTGACCAGCGCAGCTTGGCATGCTTGCAGTGTTCATACATTATACGAGCAGCACCGTGTAATCTGCTAGCTATATTGTCCCACACACACACACACACACACACACACACACACACACACACACACACACACACACACAAGTGTGGACATACATTATTCGAGACATACACACAGACATACATGGATGAGACGTTTGGCTGGATTTATTGCATGTGTGTGTGTATGTGTGTATGTGTGTATGTGTTTGTGGGTAGAATTATGCACTCGAATGCGTTTGTATTTGTATTGTTTGAGTGTGTGTCAGTGTGTGTGTGTGTGTGTGTGTGTGTGTGTGTGTGTGTTAGTGTGTATATGGGCGTATTTTGGCTGGACAACAGAGTGGACCGCCTGAACGCAATAGCAAATGACCCCGGCGACAAGAGGGAGGGGTATTGATCAGAGGGGGGTCCAGCAGCCGCATTCCTCTACTGGCGCGTGAGAATCAGCCTACCCGTGGCCTGGCTGCCCCAACACACACACACACACACACACACACACACACACACACACACACACACACACACACACACACACACACACACACACACACACACACATACACATACACACACACACTGACACACACACACATGTATGACACACACACATGTATGACAATTTTGCGCCGTGTTAGAGAGGCGTCGAATTGTCTTGCTGGAATTGGCGGCGAATGAGGTCGTCTTTCCAGTGAGACAGTGAGATTATCAGTGAGATTGTCAGTGAGACAGTGAGATTGTCAGTGAGACAGTGAGATTGTCAGTGAGACAGTGAGACAGTGAGATTGTCAGTGAGACAGTGAGATTGTTAGTGAGACAGTGAGATTGTCAGTGAGACAGTGAGACAGTGAGATTGTCAGTGAGACAGTGAGATTGTTAGTGAGACAGTGAGATTGTCAGTGAGACAGTGAGATTGTCAGTGAGACAGTGATATTGTCAGTGAGACAGTGAGATTGTCAGTGAGACAGTGAGATTGTCAGTGAGACAGTGAGATTGTCAGTGAGACAGTGAGATTGTCAGTGAGACAGTGAGATTGTCAGTGAGACAGTGAGATTGTCAGTGAGACAGTGAGATTGTCAGTGAGACAGTGAGATTGTCAGTGAGACAGTGAGATTGTCAGTGAGATTGTCAGTGAGACAGTGAGATTGTCAGTGAGACAGTGAGATTGTCAGTGAGACAGTGAGATTGTCAGTGAGACAGTGAGATTGTCAGTGAGACAGTGAGATTGTCAGTGAGACAGTGAGATTATCAGTGAGACTGTCAGTGAGACAGTGAGATTGTCAGTGAAACAGTTAGATTGTCAGTGAGACAGTGATATTTTCAGTGCGACAGTGAGATTGTCAGTGAGACAGTGAGATTGTCAGTGAGACAGTGAGATTGTCAGTGAGACAGTGAGATTGTCAGTGAGACAGTGAGATTGTCAGTGAGACAGTGAGATTGTCAGTGAGACAGTGAGATTATCAGTGAGACAGTGAGATTGTCAGTGAGACAGTGAGACAGTGAGATTGTCAGTGAGACAGTGATATTGTCAGTGAGACAGTGAGATTGTCAGTGAGACAGTGAGATTGTCAGTGAGACAGTGAGACAGTGAGATTGTCAGGATAAATATTGCCGCAGTGTGAGACACGGGTGTGTGCGTGTTAATTGTTCAATACTCGGTGCTGAGATGAAAGTGTTCTCGCTGCCTGCTGCAATATGGAAGATGAAAATGTTGGATAACGTGCAATATGTGCATGAATCATGCTTTTTCATCGTAAACAGAAAACATTTGCTAGAAAACCTACCGGAAATTTTCCTATTCGTGATTTTACACGTATTATTCATTTGGGTTTTTGCAGCGAAATCTTATTTGATTAATTTGGGTTCATATATAGAATATTTTAACAAATAATTGAATTTTCAACATTGTAAGTTAATTAATATAATGCATGTACAGATAGTATTGGATAGAATAGAGCTGCTTAAAACAAGTTTGATATCATATACCTCATTTTGACCAATTACGACTTTATGTATATTCTTAATATTCGACCACCAGTTCGATGGACGAAAATTTGATTTAAAACTCGTTTTTATACGTCACGTATTGTCATTGAATTTTCGTGTGCATTGCAAACTTTATGAATATTTTTTGAAGCGCTTGTGTTTTCCTCCTGCTGCTCAGTATTTGTGCGCTGTTCAACACAGTCACACTACCACGTGCCGACTGACAATGCAGATTCTATCTAGTCACTGCATGCTTGTGCATGTTCGTGCAATGGCGGTAGCAGGAGCTATTTACTGGGGGTCTGAGCGATCTAACGGGGGCCAATTCCAAGTGCGGCATGAGTAGATTGTGATGGAACTTTTAGAAACTTGACATTTTCCGAGTTTTGCATGAATGCCACCATTTAGCAAGGAATTGTTGTTAAAAATAAAAATACAGTGGAACCTCGACATACGAGCTGCTCTACTTACGAGAAACTCGAGATACGAGCGGTCTTTCGAGCAAAAATCGTGCTCTACATACGAGTGAAAATTCGAGTTACGAGCATTTCAGATGCTCCCGCTAGGTGGCCGAGCGATCTAGGCCACCTAGCGCCAGGACTGCCATGTTTGTTGTAAAAAAATTTTCAATGGCAGTCTTTCCTGACTTGCAAAATATTGTTTGTCCTTTTTGTCTTTTCTTAGTTGCAAGTTTGTCATTTTTTTCGGTCGTGACACCTGGCAACCCTGCCCAGCGCTCGTCCCAGCAGTAAGCACGTGTGTTTCCCCGCCGTACAGGTC
The DNA here is from genome assembly GCA_916048095.2 of Sacculina carcini. Lineage (NCBI taxonomy): Eukaryota > Metazoa > Arthropoda > Thecostraca > Sacculinidae > Sacculina > Sacculina carcini. The sequence goes on along the minus strand of OU696579.1, from coordinate 664,431 downwards.
TGATCCCGCGCTCTTGTGTTGTGTTGGTTTTATCACATTTATCTCCTTTTTGTGGCTTTTTATGTGACATTAATTATGAGTTCTAAAGAAGGAGATGGAAAGGCGTCCTCTGAGAAGAAAAAGAGGATGATGTCAATCGAAATGAAGCAAGAGGTAATAGACAAACATGAGCGTGGTGTTCGTGTGAGTGATCTCGTAAAGCAGTACAATCGGTCATCATCCACGATCTGTACAATATTGAAACAGAAAGATGCCATAAAAGCTATGAAACCGAGCAAGGGAGTGACTATTCTTTCCAAAATGAGGACCGACATCCATGACGAGATGGAGAGACTTCTGTTGTTGTGGATACGTGACAAGGAGCTGGCAGGAGATACCGTCACGGAGAGCATCGTCTCCGAGAAAGCGCTGTCCATCTACAAGGACCTACAACGTGAGGCAGCGTCAACAGAGGGTGAGACATCGTCGGGTACACGTGGAGTGTATTTCAAGGCAAGCCATGGCTGGTTTGAGAAATTCAAGAAAAGGACAGGCATCCACTCTGTGGTACGGCATGGCGAAGCAGCGAGTGCAGATACCAAAGCCGCGGAGGAGTTTACACACCGCTTCGCTTTACTAATTTCGGAAGAAGGTTATATCCCGCAACAAGTGTTTAACTGCGACGAGACGGGCCTTTTTTGGAAGAAAATGCCACGCAGGACATTCATCACCGCTGAGGAGAAAATAACTGCCGGGCCACAAGCCAATGAAAGATCGTCTAACCTTAGCAGTGTGTGCTAATGCCAGCGGTGACTGCAAAGTAAAGCCACTGCTGGTGTACCATGCAGAGAACCCGCGTGCATTTAAGAATCATAAAGTCTTGAAAGAGAGGCTACAGGTGATGTGGAGGGCGAATGCAAAAACGTGGGTGACCCGGCAGTTCTTCACTGAATGGGTAAATCTAGTCTTTGGCCCTTCAGTGAAGCAATATCTCCAGGAGAATGACCTTCCCTTGAAATGTTTGCTTGTTCTAGACAACGCTCCCGCACACCCCCATGGCCTGGAAGACGGCATAATGGAAAATTTCAAGTTCATTCGGGTGATTTCCCCCCTCCCCCCAACACCACTTCAATTCACCAGCCCATGGATCAGCAGGTGATCTCAAACTTCAAAAACCTGTATACCAAACATTTGTTCCGACGATGCTTTGAAATCACGGACAATAGTCAGATGACCCTTCGTGAGTTTTGGAAGGAACATTTCAACATTGCCATAGCTCTGAAAATGATTGATGCTGCATGGCAGGGCATTACGACACGTACATTGAATTCTGCCTGGAAAGAATTGTGGCCCGATTGTATCCCTGAAAGCGACTTCGAAGGGCTTGACGTCGAACCTGGGCCCGAGGTGGTGCTGGGCGAGATTGTTTCCCTCGGAAAATCCATGGGGCTGGAGGTAGATGAGGCGGATATCATCGAGCTTGTGCAGGAGCACGCTGAGGAGATGACAACAGAGGAGTTGAAGGAAGTACAGGCAATGCAACAGACGGAGGTGTTGCAAGAGATCAGCAGCGAAGAGGAGGAGATGCTGGAGAAGGGGACGTCCACAAAGGAGATTAGAGAGGTATTGGCTAAATGGGAGGAAATTGCTGCTTTCGTTGAAAAGAAACACCCAGAAAAAGTGACTACTAGTCGTGCTGCAGCTCTCTTTTATGACACTTGCCTTACACATTTCCGTACCATTTTGAAAGGGAGGCAGAGACAAACCTCCTTGGATAAGTTTTTCTTCGAAATACCTATAGAAAGTGAAAGTGCTGCGAGTCCAGCTAAAAGGGCAAAAGAAAGTGAAAATAATTAAAAACGCATACACCTCCGTTCGTGCTGATAATTAACTCGCATTTTATTTCTTTAATATCATATTATCTAGCAATCAGTTGTGTTTGTGTTTTAGTAATAAATTTGTGTGTTCAGTGTTTGTGTTTGTCGGAAGATGGATTCATAGTTATTTAGGGTTAACTTGAAAAATTTTGGGAGGCCAGGAACGGATTAATTGGTTTTCAGTTATTTCTTATGGGATAACTTCGCTCGAGATACGAGCAATTCGAGATACGAGCACGATCCGGGAACGAATTAATCTCGTATGTCGAGGTTCCACTGTATCTTGAAATCCTTCACATCGCCACTGATGCGCAACATTCCTCCATTGTTTTTATCATCCTTGTTTGTGTACATCCTTGTTTGTGTACAATCTACCAAGCGTAAACTCTTCCTCAATCACCGTCTGACACTTCGCTGCACCAGTGTGTACATGTATGAGTATGCGTGTGTAGTTGAGTGCTTGTGTGTGTATGTGTGTGTGTGTGTATGTCAGTGTAATGCTGATGCGGCAGCTCTCATCAACATGCACCGTCCACGTGTACACACACACACACACACACACACACACACACACACACACACACACACACACACACACACACACACACACACACACACACACACACACACACACACACACACACAATACAGCCCAGGCAGATAAGTCGTGGTGTGGTGAGGAGGTGCCCCGGCGAGCTATTGAAGCGCGTGTGCGGGCGCGTGCGTGTGCGTGTGTGCGTGTGTGCGTGTATGTGTGTGTGTGCGTGTGTGGTTGGAGCGTGGGAACGTGTCCAGGCGGTCGCCACTGCACAAAAACGCCGCCTCGTATCTCAACTGTCACCGCCGCGCACGAGCGACGATCCTACCAACCACTGGCGTGTGTCCAGCAACGGCAACATCGACCGTATCGACAAGAATAGTGCGGCATGTGTAGCCTCCACAACACAGGCAGCAGGCGGAAAAATCACCAAGTGTGTAGCACACGGAGCAAGCCGCAATAACCGTCACCCCTGTAGTGAGGCTAGCCGAGCTCGTGTTTTGTTATCTGGCGCACGTGCGCGCCAAACGCCGCCGCTGCCGCCCTAATACCCACCTGCCTGATTTTCTCACGGTCCGAGCCGTGACGTCACCGGCTCACACACACACACACACGCACACACACACGCATTGCCTTCATAACCATGCTGATACGGGCCAGGTAACGACAGGGTCACTCAAATTCCTCACCAATGCCGGCCAGACATGTAACAACTACATTGCACACAGCGACGCCGTGCATCAAGCTTGTAGATACACGTACAATAGCTGAGTGCAAGCATTATTAACTACAAAGAGCATTGTCTAGGCGCCAAAACTGATAGGCTAGCTCAGTGGTTCTCAACCTTTTTTCTCTGATTCCCCACTTCTTAATGAGCCATCTCTTCATTTTCCACAAAAGCGATGATAAACTCAATACATTCAGTTGTTACATCAAAGTAAATGCCAAGAGGTCATTTGAGACAAATATAAACAAATTTGATAAAATCACACATTTATCCTTCTGTCTCATATTTAGCTTCCCACTTGGCAACTCTTCCATTCCCCACCTGTTAAGAACCACTGGGCTGGACAAAGCATACAGAAAGGATCATTGAGGATTTCAAACCAAATCTTCTAACGGGTAAGGAGGCAACTCTAATGCAAAGTAAAAAGTTTAAACGATGATGAGGTAGATTAATCAGGAAAACATCGAAAATACGTGTCACGTGTTTGATCCCGCCTCAAAAATGACCCATCAATACTGGTGATGAATAGACGTTGAAATTAAACTGAAATCTCCACAAAACGAGGGAAAATCCAGCTACCTTGTTCTATACAAACGTTGTTTATGAGCGAGAAAAATTCGGTGTGTTATTGTCGGTTCATAATTCAGTGGTGTCTTGTTAATCTCAACCAACTGGCCACTTATACATCGTAATTGTGACAAGAAACAACATCCAATATATCACAACTACTGAAATAATACCTGATTGACATGTTATCATTGTGCATGGTAACATCTGGATTTACTCAGAATAAAACAATTCACTGGACAAAGACACAAACATGCATATACGAGCCTAACTCGTATACTTATAATGGTGAGTGTAATGACGGATACTGTGACACATCATGCGGTTTAACTGTGCATTTATCATTCACTCATTGATGTGCAGTACTTTCATTGACAATGTTAACACGAAACAAGACGGATGTGCTCATGCGATCAATTCCCACCGATGATTCACTGTTTGGTTTACGCTCCGTTGCCTATGACACACACACAGGCACACACACACACACACAGGCACACACACACACACACACACACACACACACACACACACACACACACACACAGGCACACAGGCACACACACACACACACTTGTCAATGACAGGCACAAACACACTCACGCATTGAGTCAACAGTCTAGTATTTTTTCATTTTTTTGTGCGTTGTGAATATGAAGAGGTGAAAATGGAAAATTGAGGATTTATGAGTTAGCGACATCTGAACTTCTTATAATTTCATAACAAACTCCATTATTAATTTCCTTTCTGTATACGCCAGAGTGTGAAAGTAATTAGTATGAATCCGATTTGATGGAAATTTTCGATAATTATCAACATAGTATTTATCAATTAAACTGAAATAATTCGAATTTTAGCTTTAAGTTTGAAGGAAAAATTGTTAACTGAAGCAATATCCATTTAAGGTGCAATATTATGTTGGGATGTTGTGGTATTATTTACGGTGTCGACTGTTTTTATTTGTATTGTAATTTGCACGAGAGCCTGCGGGTAATGTGCTTTCTAAATAGTTTCTTTTTCTTATCTCCAGCTTCACTGGCCATTTGTGGGCTCATAAACGCAGCTATACACCGTGGAATATATTAATCATATATGTTTGTGAAAATATATCAACGCCAAATAGAACGTGCAATAGACCAAGACACGGATTTCTTATCACAGAACATTCACCATAAATCTCGCGCAACAACATGACTCAACACGAATTCATCAGCAAACAATAAGGACGGCAACACAGCACATCTGCCGGTGCAACGAACAAAGCTTTCAAACAACATCAACAACAACACGTTTCCCTGGTGAACAAACAACAACTGGAGAAGACACGGGCGAGGGGCAGGAAGACAGGACGGTGGACCGAGGCAGCACCAGGTTACCACGGCCTCCAGACCTTGTCGTCCTCCACCTCGCTGCAACTGGTCTCGTCGACACACACGGAGCTGCTGGCCTCCGAGCAGCAGCTGGACGGAGACAGCTGGCAGCTGGGCAGCTGTGGTGGCAGACAGGCGAAGGAGGAGTGACAGTCGACCGGGCCACACTGCACGCTGATCGGTTCCATGGCCCCGTGGTGATGAGAAGGTGGGGTGAGAGGAGGGGTAATAACCCGCGACCTGTCCATCACACCGCCACCCACCATACCCATCTGAGATGACGGAGACGAGGACGAAGGAGTGACTGTCAGGCTGGTCTGTTGTGGCTGTTGATTATGAAAGCCAGCCATTCTGTCCAGGGTCTGCATGTACTTGGACATATGACCGAGCAATGCCGTGCACGTGGACGCGTCCAGCTGGTCGCAGCCACCATTGGCCGCGCCACCAGACTCGCCTCCGACGAAGGCGCCCACCTGCGAGGCGCAGTGAGCGAAGCCGGCCATGTAGCGGTCGTGCAGCACGCGAGGGTTCAAAACTCCCAGCAGCCGGTTCTGCTTGAGCTGCCGGAGATGTCGCACAGTCAGTTCGAGCACGTCGGCCTTCTCCAGCTTGGTGACATTCTCTCCCTCGTGCGACAGCGCACTCACCATCAAGTCCTTCAACTCGTCCAAGCACTTGTTGATGCGGGCACGACGTTTTCTCTCCAACATCGGCTTCATAACCTGCAAGAAACACGCAGACAAGCGAACGATTACAAATAGCCGTCTATGACACCGTCTATGACAAATTTGGATAAGACTAAGAGCAATATGAACGAACGGCGAGATGAGAGAAACAGTGATATACTCACTTTACGGTACTGGTAGGTCCGAGACAGAGGCTGCTCCTGGTCTATCTCCAGAGGTACAACGGGAGCCATATCCAGCCACACTTAACACGTACACAACTCACACACAACAACAGCACAAACACACAGCACGACCGACCGGCGACGATTAAACACCTGACGCAGCCGCGCCGGCTTATATGGCCTCGGTACGTGCACGCGCCTAGTGGGCGGAGCCTGTCCGAGCCGAGCGTGGGAACGTCAATGTTCTCACGTAATCGCGTCGTGTGCCCGCGGCGGCATGCGGGTGGCGGCTTCCACTCAATGACGAGTCAGGCACGCGCATGCGGCAATCGTTTGCCATATTCCGGCCAATACATGAAAGAAACCATGACACAATTAATACCATTGAAAAGCGCAAGATATATAGTTTCTTTGCAAAGCAATTTTATTTTGTACAAATGAATTTTTAGGCCCTCAGTAGCCAGCAACATAACTGCATGCTGGTGTCCAACGACGGTTACTAAGCACACGCCACCCGGGGGGAGTGAGGAGAGGGGCGGGGCAAGGCGCGAGGGAGGCGGCCGCTCGAGCGTGGGAACGAGTCGCCAATGCCACGTCGGCACGCACGCGCGCACAATCACGCGCCACACACACACACACACACACACACACACACACACACACACACACACACGAGCAGACAGGTAGCCAGGCAGGAGGTGGCTACATTAACGCACGGCCGCTAATCAGATACGCGGTGCGTGTGTGTGTGTGTGTGTTTGTGTGCTGGCACACGCGTACACACAGCGGGAGACAGCGATATGCTTGTCTGCACACACACACACACGCACATACAGACAGATAGACAGACATTACGGCAGGCGTAATGCCGACAAAGTGCGCGCTCGCACGAGGCTGTTTTGCAGAGCCGCGCCACATCTCGTCTCATCTCGTCTCATCTCGGCGACAACGCACTTCCGGTCGAAACTAGCCACCACTGACACGACACCACTGACACGACATCACTGACGCGACACCACTGACACGACACCACTGACACGACACCACTGACACACCACCACTGGCACGACACCACTGACACGACACCACTGACACTACAACACTGACACACCACCACTGACACTACACCACTGACACGCCACCACTGACACGACACCACTGGCACGACACCACTGACACGACACCACTGACACGACACCACTGACACGCCACCACTGACACGACAGCACTGACACACCACCACTGACACACCACCACTGACACGACACCACTGACACACCACCACTGACAGGACACCACTGACACGACACCAGTGGCACGACACCACTGACACACCACCACTGACACTCCACCACTGACACACCACCACTGGCACGACACCACTGACACGACACCACTGACACGACACCACTGACACGACACCACTCACACGACACCACTGACACGACACCACTGACACAAAATCACCGATACGAAATTACATACGGCGTGTTGCGAATATTGCAGAGATCAACAATGAAAGAACGGCATAAACAATTTGACGGCAATGCATTTGAAATGCGGCTCTGCTGACAATGCTCATTGTGTGTGTGTGTGTGTGTGTGTGTGTGTGTGTATGTTGCATGATCACTAGTCGTTACCGTGGTAATGCTGCTGCGAGTATCTACCAGCTAAATCGGTCGATGTATAATTATAATTGATGTTATTAATTACACACATATCTAGCGGCAGACAGTATGAGAAGAACTTTCTCAAGAGGTATTGCACTGTGAAATCAGTAACTGAAAAGCGATTATCAATTAAACAACATAAATCTTACTATTATGTCAACATTGACGCATTTTGCAAGAATTAAGTTGAATCCTGGGTTTGATCTCTTCTAGAATAAGAAAGATAGATGCTAGATGCTAGATAATTTACACATGTAAACAACTTGTCAATTTACAGTAGACGTTTTTATAATTTTCCATTCTACGTATCGGCAAGAGTAAAATACAAAAATATTGTATGAGTAATTTTTATGATTTTTACTTTTAAAATTCTCTCTCACACCTGCGATTAGCGGCTGGGTGTTGACTTACAATGAATTAAGGGTGTGTGTAAGTTTGTCATTTGCCTACGACGAGCTAAGTCGCACAGGAAGATCTCCGGTCAATCAGCTGACATCGTCAACTTCATTCCGCCCATGATCCTCACTAAGCCGAGCCCACTAATAACGCAACTCCCCAACACACACACACACACACACACCTGTCAATGAAAGCATGACTCCGGAAGGTGACTCAAATCATGATTGACAAGCGTCCGAGTGACTCAAAACAATCGACAAATAACACTTGATAGTTGTTAGTCGCTTGGCTGACAGAAGCTTAGTGTACGCAGGCATTGCAATCGCTCTACATTTCCCCAGTTATGATTTCGACTGCAGTTAAGCTTAATTATAGAAGTGGACAATTCAGGGATGAAGTTATCACACTAAGTTGAGATTTTGAGATTCGGTTGACCATAACATAAATAATGATTACAATAACTTTTCAAGCTTGTCTATGAATTATTTGAAAGCATTTTGTAATATTACGTTGATATCAAAGAAATGTTTCTAATAAATATAGCCTAATGACTAAATATGTATTAATATAGGACAAAAAAATCAAAATATGGTTATTTTCAAGCGGTCTCATAAGAGATCTTAGGAAGATGTTGTGTTAAGAACCGATTCAAATACACTTGGTGCATTAAACACTCATTTATGATCAACACCTCGATTTAGCATCACACACATCATGGAGATTGAATATGATGCGTGTTTGTTTTGTGTGTGCGTGTGTAGGCCGGATATAAGCATGTGCCCAGGTATTCACGGGGCATGATCAACGCGTGATTGCGTGCTGAATGTACCTGCACTGTGCCTGTACACCTGAATTACCAGCCTGCAATTAACACGTTACACCCGTACCTCACACGCACGCACGCACACACACGCACACACATACACATAGTGCGGCGTGGATGTGTGCGTGTGTCGTGCGAGGGCGTTGTGTATGTGTGTGTGTGTGTGTGTGTCCGTCACATGGACCACACCTGTCTATTGTTGTACACAGACCAACACATACACACACACACCAACAGACACACACACACACACACCAGCAGACACCCACACTCACGCACATAACACTTCCGCCTGCAATGATGGCTTCTGAGATACTCTCTGATACTCCCTGATCAGCTGATACTCACTGATATCCCGCTGTTAACGCAGTGGCTCCCAATTCTTTTCAATGTGCAAATCAACGCATTTAAAAGAATCGAGCATATTTGTTACAGCGTTAGCAATAGACATTAGAGAGTCATCGCTGATTCAAGCTCTGCTACTGAACTGAGCTTCTTGTCTAATAGATATATTGTTGTGTTACATGAATTATGTCTTAAATTCTTGCTTCTTGTCTTATAGAGATAGGGAGATAGATGTTGATGAAAAGAAATGAACAAGTTATGCTTAAGTAAGTTTTATTGAATTTTTTCGTGGCGGTGTTTGAGGAATCGCAATCCTCATCGAACAACAACACACCACCTATGGAGACTATGAATAATTCACTAGTTTTTGAGTAGAAGAAATATTAATGTAAACTTACAAATAAAATATGGGACGCATATGAAAATAACGGAGACGACGCATTTCAGTCATGTATGATAGATTGTCATCGAATTGGGATTTTCACAAGCAGTGTGGCGAGGTAAACCAATTGACGTCACTGCGATCGAACACGCGATAGAAGCGTGGGCTGCTGACGTCTGTTTGTTGAAGAAAAATGTCATTTTTTTTGGTGAGAAATAGACGAAAAAACACGCAAGACCATAGCTGCACGTGGTTTCATACGTTGGTCAAGATTGCGTCATGTTCAAAAGTCTTTCAACAACACAAATCATCAGATATTATTTGGGAAAATGCATTTGTTGGAGTTGAAAAATTAGGTGAAGTTTATCATATCATATGCATGTATAAAGGTGTATTCTAAATATATATACAATGGAAAAAATAGCGGTCATGTCTGGAAAATGAGTAATGTTATTTTTCATAGGACAATTTGTGAAAAGTTTGCGTAGAAACCTAGTTGTAAAACAGACTAAAACTCGCTTCAAACAATGGCTACCACTTTTCTGTGTTGTCAAGCCTGAATATGAAAGTTACGCTAAGTTGTTTGCTGAAAAAACCAAATCCTGTCAAATCCGTGAAAACTGCATAATATGATATTAGAGTAGAGTAGTATGATATTAGAGTTCTTAGTTTCTGAATTGGAATTTGCTTTGGAATTCTCACAGGAATTAATATCCATGAATACAGTAATGAAATTGCATCTTTTATTCTTGCCCACTAAGAGTTCGCTCTTGACATCAACGTCCAGCATTGTTTAACGTTGTTGTAACTCCTGGAGCCCTCTCTAGAGGTCCATCACTCAAACACCAGATACCAGATACACAAGTGTGACATTACAGACACACTACATAACACCGCACGCAGTCGAGATACATCAGCATTACCAAGTGTCCTGCCGTTCCTCACCACTACTTCACTCTTTCCATTTCTCACGGTCTCGAGTCTGTGTGTGTGTGTGCTTTGCACGTGTGGCTTCGATTTGTATGCTTGTATGCGGATGGGTACGTGCCTGTGTGTGTGTGTGTGTGTGTGTGTTATTATTGTCAGCAGGTCACGCACCCACGCACACGAACCCAAACACACCCAGACACACGTACGTACCCGCACAGGCACGTTGGGAAGACGGTGAGACAGCCACTTGTCACCTGGGTGTCAGTTCCCACGTGCACATTTGATCGTAGTCTCCCTCCCTCTCTCTCTCTTACAGCTCCTCTCTCCTGCTGGTCGCCGCCTGTTGCGGTCGGGTGATGGAGGCCATGTGTGCACGTGACTTCAATGAGTCGTGTCGACTCCCATGCGTTCCCATGACGCGGCTCAGCTGCGACATGCTTATCTGTGTGTGTGTGTGTGTGTGTGTGTGTGTGTGTGTGTGTATGTGTGTATGGGAGGGTTTGGTACGTGAGATCAACGTAGATCAACGATCAATCCAAGCAAAGTCAGATTGATGTAGTAATCTGCCGATTTTAACCGGGGTTCGAACCTCTTTCCTAGAAGGCGCGATGATTCCTGTGAAACATGATAATGAATGTATTTTTACATTTGCTCTTTATTTGTTGATGGAAATTTTTTCTACCTAATTCTCTTGAAGGAGCTTTAGGCTGTTGAATAAACATTGAATACAAAGGTTTTCTCATTATGTCATTTGTACCTTCATCTTTTTCATATAACTTCACTCAAAGAGCCACTCCCGAAGGATGGTCTTTTAGCGAAGACTGTGTATTTAGTAATCAGAAGGAATCAGTTGTCCGTTTTTCCAACTGCAATCCTGGCGTGTTCGTCCACTATTGTTTACATGGGTATTTTCTTAACGCGATCGCCAGCTAAATTTATGACACACACACACACATACACACACACGCTCATCTGCTGTACACAACAACTGGTGAGTGCATGTGCCTCTATAAACAATTAGTCTGCGAGATTGGGGTGGCCAGACAGGCAGAGGAGAAAGCGTTGAGTTGGCTAATTCCTGTTTGAAGCAAATGCCGACACAGCAAACATGGCATGGTGCCGTGGGAACATGAATGAGTACGAACCAAGGTGATCCCTCTCTCTTTCCTGCTTCTCCTGTCCTCTACCCGCCGGGCGGCTGTTTGGTCCTGGCGGAAGTTCACTTGTTGAGCACGACGGTTGCATGTACATGCGATCACACACACACACACACACACAAACACACACACACACACACAGACAGCTCAAAATAGCAGTGTGTGTGGTGCAAGTTCATCGGAACAAAATGAATCATTGGATGAGCATGTGAAGGTGATGTGGCGACAAAACCGCGAGGAAATTCCACCAGCGAAAATGTAATTTAGGCACGTTCTTGTACTTATATGAATACTTTTGAGTCTCATTTTAGAGCGTAAAATCCTATATTTTTACCAATATTCGTATGCCAATTATAAGCAACAATGTTTGTGACTATGCAGAGTTAAGCGTCAATAGTTGTCTTGTAAGAAGAATTGGTTAAGACAATTTGACTGTGGACAATTTTGTTGCAATTGCTTGTCAGTACACCTATAGACAGGTCAGGTAGAAATTACTTATGTAGCGACAATTCATTGAACAAGACGTACTAATTATTACTGCAATTACTTCTATAATTCATGAACCCATGCTTGTCTCTTGCTTTTCCCTCCAAATACAGTACTAAAATCCCTCCAAATAGCGGAATACTTCCTTGGCAGGGCTGCCAGGCTTGGCCTTTTTTCGTCGGCGGTTTGGCCTTATATGGCTTGAGACACCTGGCAACCCTGTTCTTCGGTCCGAATCAACAGCCTATGAAATACCTGTTAATTACACCTCCAAATCAGGGCTGCCAGGTGTCTCAAGCCATATAAGGCCAAACCGCCGACGAAAAAAGCCAAAATAGGCCAACCTCGAAGCTCAGCAAGGTTAACGTTCCCAAAACGCCAAACAAAGGCGTCAATTACATTTTGAGACATAGGAAAGGTATTCTTTCACACCAAAAAATTTCCAGTAGGTACGTTTCAGGCGGAAAATGATTTCATGGGAATATGTTTACAGCAACAACATTTTTACTGCACAGATATTTTTTTTCTCAATTTTCAAGCATTTCTACCGGATTATTTTGTATTTCCAGTACGCTGAGGTTAAATATTAATCTACTTGTTTTATTTCCTCTACTATTTTTGCAATTGAACTTTTTGTGAACTCAGTGCTGAAAACTCACATCTCGTTTTTCTTTCGTTCGTTAATATTCTACTCAAATATATGACAAACCAGGCACTGTGGCGTTAGGTAGTGTAACAAACAAAAAGACTAAAATATATTAGAGACAGACGCGCGCGGGCATCACTGCCCCACGCGCGCCTACAAGACGTCACGCCACAACCGCAGCTCAAACAGGACTCTACGCTCACACCGTGTCACACGGGAGCACACACGGCACACATACGCGCACACAGTCCTCACCCGCCGCAACAGCCAATCAGCGGCGAGCCGGTCAATCGCTCGCCGCCGCGGGACAAGCATACTCTACAAACACATACACACACACCGAAACAACTGCACACACTCACCGACACAGCTATACACACTCGCTCACACACTCTCGCACGCAATATACAATTCAACCATACACGATCACATATAGACACACTAACACGTTCACGCATACACAATCTTTCGCACACACACTCTCTCTCACTGCACACGATCACACCACACCTCCACCTGTTTTAAAGAAACATAAATCAACAAAAGAACAGACAATTAAAAAGGCGATCAAGCAAACCAGGAACCAATAAAAAAACCTAACTCGACGACGGCCTCCACCAGATGCACACACCGTGGCTGCGGCGAGGCACAACACGTCAGGCCCCAGCATCCACCACGCTCCCGCCTCGCCCGTGCTCTTCAGTGCTTCGCCGCAGCCTGCCGTCTTCTTCATCACCGGCTGCCGCGACAGGGCACAACACCTCGGCCCCAGCACCCACCGTGCTCCCGCCGACACCCGTGCTATTCAGCACCCCGTCGCAGACAGCCGTGACTCCGCCGCACACGCAAGCCGCACCGTCGTCGTCGTTCGTCATTTCTCCTCCGGCTTCAGCAGCTCCTTTTTCTCACATGCCCTCCAGCATCAGCAGCCTCCACCAGCGATCTTATATCTGCCCGGCGACGAGTCTAACACCAGTGCAGGCGGGACGACGAGCAACCCTCGGCCACAGCTACCCCGCTGCTTCCTGCCGGCACCATGCTCTCCTGCCGTCCCCCTGCACACCAACCTGACACGCCGCCGAGCACCTCCACCACTTCCTCCAAGCCGCTGCTAGTACTGGAGGGCACTATCTCTGCTGCTGAAGCCGGGTCGCAGACAAAAAACCACTTCCAAACTAAAAGGCCGAAATAGCTTGTCACAAACAAAAAGACTAAAATATATTAGAGACAGACGCGCGCGGGCATCACTGCCCCACGCGCGCCTACAAGACGTCACGCCACAACCGCAGCTCAAACAGGACTCTACGCTCACACCGTGTCACACGGGAGCACACACGGCACACATACGCGCACACAGTCCTCACCCGCCGCAACAGCCAATCAGCGGCGAGCCGGTCAATCGCTCGCCGCCGCGGGACAAGCATACTCTACAAACACATACACACACACCGAAACAACTGCACACACTCACCGACACAGCTATACACACTCGCTCACACACTCTCGCACGCAATATACAATTCAACCATACACGATCACATATAGACACACTAACACGTTCACGCATACACTATCTTTCGCACACACACTCTCTCTCACTGCACACGATCACACCACAGGTAGCCACGGAATTACACATAGTCAGTGCTTTGGACCAACTATATTTGTGAACAAAAGTGACGTGTAAGACAAGTACAGACAAACATACACACAAGGTCAAACACGCACAATGACGGTCTACACGACACTCAGTCCTACCCACATGGCTACACTAAGCACAGGCAACGCCACCTAGATACAGGTGTATCCAGGTGGCGTTGGCACAGGACACTGTGCTTCTGGCAGATACCGCCAGGTGGTGCTAGTTGCAGTAACATTTGACGCACCACAGGACAATCTAGCAAGCTAATAATAGGTTATATTTCGGCTAGATGTTAGCTACAGTGGATATCGTATGATATGATATGATACCGTGTAATATCGTATGATATTCACTGTATAAACGTAGTATTCACTTATAAAATTGAGTGCTGGACCCGTTCCTTTGTTGAGCAAATGTCAAAGAATGTCAATGAACAAAGATTGGATCCTTACGAAAACAACAACATCAACAACAACAACATATATTTAATATAGCGCACATTTTTATACACAGGCGCGAAAAAGACAACCGACAGGAACATCACAGAGAGCAGGGAGTAGGCACAAATAGAAAAATGAAAACACGTTTGCAAACTGGAACATGCTAGATGGCCGTTGGCTATCAGATAGCTCATCCGCCCTATGCTCCATTCCACAGCAATAGGATACAATTTACATTTATAAACATGATAAAATGAATGCAGACAGCAAATCAATAAATGGTGCAAGGTGATAATGTACACAATGATTAATGAGCCTGAGAATTGTACTGGCAGAATTTCATCCAGGACCTCACTACCTTGTTCATTCAGATCCCTGGGAGGTGTCATTGACTTGGATGCGCCTTCACGATGTTTCATTTTTGATGTATTCAATTTGAAAAAATTTACGATGCAGAAATAGCAATAATCTCTCACGGTGAAATGGCCGAAAAAAGGCCCAATTATGTTTTGCCTTTAAACAGAATTTCACGAGGCCAACGTCGTGAGAAAAAGACCAAATTGGCCTTAAAATGCCAAACATAGCTGCCCTCGCTCGTACCACACGAAAAATAGTAGCCCAAACTGAAATTGTCGAACATCGTTTTTTTGAGCAAAAAGGTATCTATGCAAGTTCCAAGTATATTTTTATTGAGAAAAGTTCAATTTAGGTTGGATTCAAACAACAAATCTAAACGCCTGTAATCACTTATTTTATAGGCGTATACGGCATATTTGTTCTGATTGATGCGCATTAGTTCTGGTGTGCTACCCGTGCCCATTTGCTTTTTTAATTGTTTTTTCGTCAGTGTGATCCGTACACATATTTTCATATATCAAGTGTTGTGTTGAAAGGATTTATATACGTTTTATTCTATTTCTTCATTAATATGGTGAGTTATTTGCTGATAAGTTGGTTTTTTCGTCTTTTCTCTGGAAGGACGGGGCTATTAAGGTCATGCTCTGCTCCCCAAACGACAGTCTTTGCTGGCATACGTGTGGGGCGTGGTGAAAATTTATATTTTCCTGGGATCATTTATTCTTCTCATGTTTTCACATACGCATTTGGCCACTGTGTGTTGGTGTGCTTGTGCCACGTTGGTGATCTCTTCAGGCCGGATTTAGAGGGGGGGCGAAGAGAGCACCTGCCCAGGGACCTCCACATTTTAGGGTTCCTCAAAAATAGCACATGTTTAAATGATTTCGATGAGGCTTGCTTCGCTCATCACCCGCCTCAAGCAGGGTAGACCACACATAGATTGACCAGGGGCCTCCACATGCCTAAATCCTGCCCTGAATATTTTGTTGATTGTCTGAACACGCGGCTTATTAAACGACTCGCCAATTGTCGACTGCATAAACTGTTTGTGCGGGCTTATTGACAGCACGGTCGTGTGCGAGTGAAGAGCACGGCTCAACAAGAGCAGGAGAGAGCGCTGGAGCGTGAGAAAAAACTGAAAAAGTACCGGGCGCTGGACGATACGCTTCTCGAGAAGGTGATACACACTTCTTGTGTGTCGTGTTATGTGTGTGTTGTGCCTGTGTACATAATGCTTGTGTGTGTCGTGCTGTATATATGTTGTGCCTGTGTACACACTTCTTGTGTGTCGTGTTATGTGTGTCTTGTGCCTGTGTACATAATGTTTGTGTGTGTCGTGTTATGTGTGTGTTGTGCCTGTGTACACAATGTTTGTGTGTGTCGTGTTATGTGTATGTTGTGCCTGTGTACACATTTCTTGTGTGTGTCGTGTTATGTGTGTGTTGTGCCTGTGTACATAATGTTTGTGTGTGTCGTGTTATGTGTATGTTGTGCCTGTGTACACACTTTATTAACGACGTCTTTGTGTTGGCCTCATTCTTCTGCCTATACTGTTATGGCGGTGGTGACATGTATTTATCGTACCACACATGTGTTTGTGCATGCTTGTATAAGTGTTTGTGTGTGTGTTTATGCTCGTGTGTGTGTTGTGCATGTGTACGTATATGTTTGCGGCGTGTTTGTGTATGTATATGTACGTATATGTTTGTGTGTGTCGGTGTGTGTCCGTGCATATATGTTTATGTA
>OU696579.1:630000-642500 GCA_916048095.2 Sacculina carcini | reverse complement strand
AGAACGTCTCGGGTAACGTCTCAGATATGCAGTGGTTCCCAACCTTTTCTAGCTTGCGGCACCATTAGGAAATATATAATTAATATCTCCTTTGTTTTTATTATATATTTTTTCACTTCGACATTTTGCATCGGTGTAACAACACCTTATACATAGATATGACACTTGGCGGCATCCTCAAAAGATCTTAATCTTATCGATCTTGAAGATCTTATCGCGGCACTCCTTGATACCGCGACACACTGGTTGGCAGTCACTACAGACGTAGAAGATGGAGCTGTTCCCAGTGAGAGAGACAGCGAGTGAGAGACGGATATTGAAGATGTTTCGAGGACGTCCTCGACATTACCGATCCCGGCCACTGTCCCGACAAGGACAGGCCTAATGAAGATAATGTTCACTAGATAGTCAACAATTCAGTAACAACTGAAAACAACAACAGTTTTAACAACCCGGCCAGCTGAATTATATGAATAATTACCATTTAGCTTAATCATTATTCGTCTATATATATAACGCGGGTAATATGGTCAAGTCTGGCTGATAGAATTAGACGCGTTGTATCCGACTCAGTGACTAGCCTGAAATTAATCTGCTGCGACTTGGCTGAATACTGGGATCTGTCATTGGTAGCAGGCATCTAGGCCGGTGTATGAGTATTGAAGAAGAGCGTAATTATACGACAGCACAGGATCAATTAACAACTATGATAGATCGTCGCCAAATTAAAACATCACCAATTTCACCATGCATATTCATCAACCAGTAGAAAATAGCATTACACACTATGATACATTGTTTGTCTGTATGTGTGTGTGTGTGTGAAATAAAATCATCATAACTTACTTGTCATATTTAGCCAGTTTATATAATATAATGTATAATTTTAGGACAGGCGACTAAAATTATAATTCATGATACAGTGCAAATTTGAACCATTTTCAATTATTTCTGGCGGAGTTAGAAAAGGAGGCATTTCTATTGCAACACCTCGTTTATCAAGCACACACAAACACACACACGTGCTTATAACACGACGTATTTCAGGTTTCAATCTTCAATATAAGCTAAAAGTTTAAGCTACACATGTGATATATATGTATGTATAAATATGCGAGCGTGTAAATTAAGCCAGATATCGACATATCTGGTCTGACAGAAGTCTACTCATTTGCAATCACCACATGATATTATTCACTTCTGCATACTTCACATCACATGCACATACAAACACACGCACACACAAACACACACACACACACTTTTTTCTTAATTGGCTCAATGTAATGAAAGACCCTCCGATCTTTCCGACCGGCGGATGTGGGATATTTTTCGTTCAGGTATTTTACCACTCCAAACATCGGGACCTGTCTATATCTGTATGTTTCTGTATCTGTATGCTTGTTTGTATTTATGACTGTGTTTGTGTTTGTGTTTGTGTTGTGTTCAGGAAGTCGTATCGTGATGGAAAACGCCATTGAAACTCAGTTACTTTATCCACAACCTACCATCACTAACACTACCACTGACACCACCACTGACACCACCACTGACACCACCACTGACACCACCACTGACACCACCACTGACACCACCACTGACACCACCACTGACACCACCACTGACACCACCACTGACACCATCACTGACACCACCACTGACACCATCACTGACACCACCACTGACACCACCACTGACACCACCACTGACACCACCACTGTCACTAACACTGACACCACCACTGACACCACCACTGACACCACCACTGACATTGGCAGTCTGTGTGTCAGGGCCACCTCATTGACAGCACTGTATCACACTCAGCTTCTGGTTGCCATAGCAACGCTGGACGTCAGCAACAATCAGCTGAAACGGCTGGATTTGCGACGGCTGATCAGCCTGCGACACGCCACGGCTGATAATAATCAGCTTGATCTGGTTCAGCTGCCACCGGCTGCCGTGTGTCAGCTGCAACATCTCAGCCTGCAACACAACAAGCTCCACTGTATCAACTGTGTACAGGTGTCTATCTGTTACTGTATCAACTGTGTACAGGTGTCTGTCTGTCTGTTACTGTATCAACTGTGTACAGGTGTCTGTCTGTCTGTCACTGTATCAACTGTGTACAGGTGTCTGTCTGTTACTGTATCAACTGTGTACAGGTGTCTGTCTATCTGTTACTGTATCAACTGTGTACAGGTGTCTGTCTGTCACTGTATCAACTGTGTACAGGTGTCTGTTTGTTACTGTATCAACTGTGTACAGGTGTCTGTCTGTTACTGTATCAACTGTGTACAGGTGTCTGTCTGTCACTGTATCAACTGTGTACAGGTGTCTGTCTGTCTGTCACTGTATCAACTGTGTACAGGTGTCTGTCTGTCACTGTATCAACTGTGTACATATGTCTGTCTCTTACTGTATCAACTGTGTACAGATGTCTGTCTGTCTGTCACTGTATCAACTGTGTACAGGTGTCTGTCTGTCTGTTACTGTATCAACTGTGTACAGGTGTCTGTCTGTCTGTCACTGTATCAACTGTGTACAGGTGTCTGTCTGTTACTGTATCAACTGTGTACATGTGTCTGTCTGTCTGTCACTGTATCAACTGTGTACAGGTGTCTGTCTGTTACTGTATCAACTGTGTACAGGTGTCTGTCTGTTACTGTATCAACTGTGTACAGGTGTCTATCTGTCTGTTACTGTATCAACTGTGTACAGGTGTCTGTCTGTCTGTTACTGTATCAACTGTGTACAGGTGTCTGTCTGTTACTGTATCAACTGTGTACAGGTGTCTGTCTGTCTGTTACTGTATCAACTGTGTACAGGTGTCTGTCTGTTACTGTATCAACTGTGTACAGGTGTCTGTCTGTTACTGTATCAACTGTGTACAGGTGTCTGTCTGTTACTGTATCAACTGTGTACAGGTGTCTGTTTGTCTGTTACTGTCACTGTATCTGTCACTGTTTAATCTGACATTCTCAAATGAGCTGTTTATTACACGGGATCTTATCATCGGCCTCAAATCACACTCAACTGAAATTGCCTGCTGTATTACAGATGAGCGGAGGAGTTGCGCATTGTGTGCGCTCTCTCCTCATCGATAATAACCCACTGTGCAGTCAGCTAGTTGACACGGCCGCCGCACAGATGGCGCTGTTGAAGGCGCTGTTTCCTGCGCTGCGTGAGCTGGGCTCGATGACGTCACTGTATTTTCACCAAGTGTGATTGCTCATGTTGCCGTGTAGATGGCAGTAGTGTCGGTGTGTATGTGTTCAGCCTGTCTGACGTGCGTTTGTGATTAGCTGAATTATTTTTCAACCATATTTTTGTCATATAAGCGATAAGTTTGTGTACGCATTTATACGTGTGTTTATGTGAGTGTGTTTGCGTGTGTGTGTGTGTGTGTGCTTGTGTGAGTGAGTGTGTATGTGTGTGAGTTTGTGTGTGTATTTGCGTGTGTGCGTATTTTTTACACACACATTTATTGAACATCCGAGCAAAAAGAAAATATAATAAACAAAAGCTATCACAACAGGACACATGTGTGTGATTGTGTGATTGTCTGTGTGTACATGTTTGTGTGTGTGTGTATATTTATGTGTGCTTGTGTTTGTGTATAATATATGTTTTGGGCTGCATATCAGTTGATAATTGTGGGTGAGTGGTGTTCATTGGCTAATCATACATGGTTTGTAAATCATCATACGTGGTGTGAAGGGCTAAAAGGTTGTCAAACGCCTCCTCAATATCGCTTTTGTTACGCATTGCTTGTATTTCGTCAGATATTACGATGTTACGAAACGTTGTTTCGTAACTACAATTCAGTCCAGAAATGATAGCATTAAACACTACTGAACTCGTAAATCAATTATATTGAGTAAACTCGTGGTAAATAAATAACCGGCGCTTGCGGTTAGAATAATTTACTAAAATTATTTATGGACTAATGTTTGTTTTACAGTTTTAATATTTCTGTGAGTTTTATTTGTACATATTAACAGTTTTTGCTAATTTTAGTATAATAAAGTTTTTTTTGTCATCCGTAATTACATCCAAGATAAACGCCAAACATGTATACTTCTATGTAAATTATCCATAATGACTAATTGAAATCTATCAATTAATTATTACGAGCGAGCGAAGCGAGCAAGTTCATACTTGGTGTTACTAGAAAAATGAGTATGATCGGCCCGCCGGCCGGCCGTGGTCACGCTTTTCAGAGGCTTATATCTCTGGAACCATAAGTCCGATTAACATGCATTTTTTTGTTGGGTAGCCTCATCCTTCCTGCCGCGGATGAGACCAAGCCGAATCATGTCAGTGCCCACTGTGGCACGTGACACGTCCCAAATGCCCACCTACTTTTTCGAAAAACACTTTTTACCCGTTTTTCAGAGGCTTATATCTCTGGAACCATAAGTCCGATTAACATGCGTTTTTTTGTTGGGTAGCCCAATCCTTCCTTCCGCGGATGAGACCATGCCGAATTATGTCAGTGTCCAGTGTGGCACGTGGCACGTGCCATATGCCCTCTTATAATTTAGCAGAAAAGTTTGCCCATGCACGCAGACAAATGCATTTACGACAAAGTTTGATTACATATGATAGCTTCGCGCTCGCTCGTTCATCGCCGAACACGGCGTCTTACTGGTAATAAGTTATTTGTTTCAAGTGTAATCAATGGCTTGACATTTGCTCAAAATGACGTTTATAACCACTACGTTGATTGCTTCAACCATAAGCGTAGAAGCTGGGGTATGTCATGTGAATCTTACACGCACACACCATGAGCTTGTCATTGCAGTTCTGTGCTACACTTTTGAATGTCTTAGGCTAGATCAGGAAATTGAAACAATCTAGGAATTCAGCGAGAGAAATAATCGATAAAAACAACTCTCCAAACCGCGGTTTAATAGGGATACAAATCAAAGACAAGTAGAATCAAGGAAAAATTATTACGCAACAAACACGCAATACGACGCGATCTCAAACGAGAGTAGGGAAAATCAAGATTACCACAAGCAAGCAAATACGCATTTGATTCTGGTGCCAAATCACTGATGTACGAGTGTTTGTGGATTACAAGAAATATGCAGGCGAAAAGCCCTGGAAAAATGCAGTGCTGCTGAAAAAACACGCTTTAACCGCCTTCTCAAATTCCCTCAAGAAGCATGGAAATCTTGCTAAGTAGCACAATCTAGCGAGATATTTGAAATTTCAATAAAATGATTGAATTTAAATGATAACGGAATGACGCATTGAATAATAACAATATTATATAACGATATATAATAATAATATTTAAGAGCGGGAGAAGCGCAAGATAATGGTTTAATAAAGATAAAATTGAATTCTTGTCGTGGCGATTGGGGCTGAACATGGGTCCAAATAGTCTTATACTGGCTTTCATTGAGCGATGCAGTTTTAATGCTCGAAGCAAATGGCTGTAACGCTTGGAATGTTTGCAAATCGACTTATATAAGCCGAGATGTGAATCTCGCACACAGGCAGTGGCCAACATACACACACACACACACACACATACACACACACACACACACACACACACACACACACACACACACACACACACATACACACACACACATAAACACACACACATACACACACATACACACACACACACACACATGCACACACACACATGCGCGCTGGTATTCAAGAAGGCAGTCGGGCTTGTGTGAGTCTGTGTTTGGTGTCACCGTGGCGAGGCAACAGGTACTGTACTGCGTGCGTGTGTGTGTGTACAACTCCTCACACACACACACACACACACACACACACACACACACACACACACACACACATACACGTATCACTAGATAATTATAATTATAACAGAAAATCAAATTGTACATCACTGGGAGTGTGTTGATTTCCAGAACAAAAATAGCCAAGCGGTAGAAGTGCGTTTTGTGGATTCCATCCATTTTTATCGAATGAATTTTTCTAAATTATGGGTTCAAGCATGTTATTATTACTATTATTATTATGATTAATAATATTTTTAATTACAGGAAAATCCAGTAGTATGGGAAGAGTGCAGGCAATATTACCATCCTGTAGTGGTCCCATGTACCGGAAGTTCCTAAAACATGTGGAGAAAACGAGAATTCGAAAAGCCAAAGTTTTAGTCAGGAAGATGAAAGTCTATGAAGAGAGAAAAAAAGAAATAACTGTTGAATCAAATGAATTATCAAATCAAAAGCTTGAATAAAAGTGGCTATATACAATCTTGCATTCAGCTTTGAGTGAAAACAACATAATGAAGTATTATAGTGACAAATGCGATTTAGATATAACGATAATTCAGTAGGAAACTTTTAATCGTCATAACTGCAGGGAATATTGTATGATTCACTCACTAAAAATCAATGTTTTCAGCGTATTTTAATCCTTTGTTTCATTCGTTTACTCATCTGCTTCATTGCTCGTAGGAGCACTGTTTTTTTAGTATCTCGTTATTTTCAATATAGCCTCACTTTTAGCAGACAAATTCACCTCCGTGTTACGTACAATAGCACATAAAATAGTTCCATTGTCAGCATGTACCGACCTCGGTGCAGCAACACTGAGCACCGAGCAATAAATAAGATTGAGAGCAGTGCGGCATTATAAATACATTGCTTCTGCCTTTTTGAGGCAAATGTTTGAAGTACTTGTTTAAAATCCAGCTGTGACGTCACCAATCGGCTTGCACAATGCATTCTGCGTCGCAACACAGGCATATTGCATCGTAATAGCACGTGCAAATTCACTCGATATCTTTCTGCAAATTAGTAGTTGCAAAACTTTTGTACCACACTGCCACACTTGGGTAGAAATTGTGCCTTCTCTTGATGAGTAAGAACATTTTAAAATGAATAATTGAGTATATTCATTGAACTGATAAACACTATATTCAAAACACCAATTTTTGTTTCATTTAAAACTTCATTAATGAATATAGTAAATCAGACCTGACAAATCATAAATATGTTTTCAACCTGTAGCAGGACTTTGTGAACAGTAAGTACCAAATGCAGAAAAACACACACACACACAAACACACACACAAACACATACACAGACAGACACACATACATATACACACACACACACACACACAGACATACACAGACAGACACAAGGTGAAGCACACTAATATAATTATAATACAATACAATTTATAATACAATTTTCTCGGGCATTATACATAGTTGAATGAATATGTCAATATCACTTGACATTTCACTAAAATTTAATATACGTATGCTTCGCAGCATTCACCAACTACATAACAAACTATAACTGGAAAAATTTCCATTAAACATAAATGTGTCATTTTTGGATAATATTTACATAAATTGGAGAATTATTTACCAAGCACAAACTTATGTTGGCTGACTTCAAAATGCATGCACACTGTGTATATGTCTGCACTTATATGTATATATATATATATATATATATATATATATATATATATATATTTGTGTGTGTGTGTTTGCGTGTGTGAGAAGGCATGCATTGTTTGGCGCCATTACACCGGCTAATATGGTCTGGTCACGTATTTAATAAAGCACATTTATATGGGCTGATGTGTGTATGAAAGACCCGAATTATTTCCACACACACACACACACACACACACACACACACACACACACACACACACACACACACACATACACACACACACTCACACACGCTCACACACAAACACACACATACACACACATACACTCATATATACGCACGCACACACGCACACACACTCATATACACACACACACACACACATACACACATGCACACACACTCACATACACTTACATACACACTCATATACACACATACATACACACATACATACACACATACATACACACATACATACACACATACATACACACACATACATACACACACACATACACATTCGTAGTCTCGTGAAGTGTTGTTGATGCGCTGTGGATGTGTAATGAAATTTATAGCGACGATGGCGGTGGTGCACTGGATCACTGGGGGAAAGCTGGCACTTCAGAAGGCACATGCACTTATCTGTCTAACAGCCTCCAGATGAATTGCGCACAAGACATAAATTTGCCAAGGAAATAACGAATAAAATCGCTCAATTTATTTATATAATTTAATCTGTGTCTGTCAGAATTATTTTATATTCACAATTAACTCATTTCTTGTTTTTCTATTTGTAGTTGAGTTTACACCATTGGTTTATGTCATGGGTGTAGGTGCTTTGGGTATGAGGGTATATATCTCCCATATGCATATGCATATGGGCATTTTTATCAACTGGGGTATGCATATGCAATTATACCCTCGGAGAATTGTGCTGAATTCAGTTGATTGTCATCAAAATCATCATAGCAAAAAGTAACAATGCACGACAAATGTGTGTGTGTATGCAACTATATGCAATATACTTTTCATTGAGGTATGTGTGTTGTAATTGAATAGGCTGAAAATAGTTGAGGGTCCCCTGCAATTGGCCAACTGAGTCAACTTTGAACAATAATGCATAATGGCTGTCATCTCCCCGAGCCTCGACACAAATCTACGCGCTTGGTTATTGTGTAGTTTAAGCTTGAGTGTGGATGTGTGTGTTGCACAGAGACAAAATGGATCATGAAGAGTTTCGTAATCGGGGTCGCCAGATGGTCGAGTACATCACCAATTACATGGAGACTCTGCATAAACGCCGAGTCACTCCCAACATCGAGCCAGGTGAATTACGACACATCTCCCCTTTCAATCACACTTATTCTGACATTCGCACACACACGGTATATACGAATACCGATTCACACACACACGATATATACGGTATATACGAGTATACACACGGTATATATATATATATATATATATATATATATTGCATAGTGACGAACTTATGAAAGATGAAATAAGATGAATAAATAAGATAAGATAAGAAATAAGATACTAAGATGAAATAAGATGTTTGAGAAGTTGAGCTTGCTTGACACTTTGTGAGTAAAGTTGATGCTGACATCTTCGACATGTACATACAAGAGGCCAAGCTGGAGTGTTGTGAAAGCACTCAGGAGTGATATTGAAAGTGTCATCAACACTTGAGCAAACAAACACCCATCTACAAGATGCGCTGATGAGAGAATAAACTCTTGCATATCTCAACAATGTAGATTTGGTTCGTCAATGTATGAAAATTTGCACAAGTAAAATTATTATACACGGTGAATCTATGAGGTATAAAATGGGTTTTCGTAAGATTTTCATAAGGAATTCATTGATTCATTGAATGATTCATTGATAGTTTAGTGAGTGTGTGTGCTTGTGGGTGTGTGTATTGTCCGCATGTTTGTTTTCCCTAAGCGGCGTGTCTTACTTATTTGTTTATATTTTTGCACCAAGATTTCTCTTTTCGAGCGTGTGTTTTAATGTGCGCTATACAAATAAACGTTAATAATAACGTTAATGTAAATGTAGTCATGAAGCTGCATGCTGTTTTGCAACTAACTTTGAGGCACTGAAAACACATTGCAATAGGATATGAAGAGGAATGAGGCGTGAATTGAAAACAAACTTGAGATGCAGAAATAACACATACACAAACCTAACTCATTATCAACATAATTAATATAAATATGATAAATTATCAATATTCTAACAGCTGTGGGAGGGGACTGGCAATATGTGTATGTGTGTGTGTGTGTGTGTGTGTGTGTGTGTGTGTGTGTGTGTGTGTGTGTGTGTGTGTGTGTAGGGTATTTACGAGAACTGTTGCCGTATGATCCTCCGGAGTGTGGGGAGTCATGGGACGAGATAATGAGCGATGTGGAGAGTAAAATAATGCCCGGTGTGAGTGGTTCTCAATCACAAACATCACGCTCAACATTCTCTCTGCATTCAATGTTGCAATATTTTCAAACAATGCAGCGCAACGTTGCACAAACAAAAAGAAGAATATTTATATTGACCTGAATATAAAGTGTATACAAGTGTTATTATGAACTCCAATTTGGAAAACATCATATATTATCTTTAGATAATCTTTAACAAGTTATGTTTTTATATATTTATTTTTAATTATATTTATATTTAATAATATTTTTCAGGCATTGTCAGCCGATGTACTGCAGAGCTAACAGTTGTCAGTGATGTATGTTTGTTAGATGGTACATTGGCAACATCCACAGTTTCACGCCTATTTTCCGGCCGGGAACTCTTATCCGTCCATTCTGGCCGATATGCTGTCCGGCTCTCTCGGATGCGTCGGATTTTCTTGGGTAATTAGCATACGCTCATCCGCACACACACATCTACATAAACACACACACACAAACACACACACACACTCATCTACATACACCCACACAATGTGAAATCAACAAAATGTAAAAGGATTGGTGTAAAGAAATATATGGTCGTTTGCTAGCTTTGTGCTATGGGAGGCAATAGTATTGCCGTTGGTGAAGAGCGGATATGTTATGCGGTCGTATTTGCAGATTAATTAAATGTGTTCGTGTCTGTCTTCCCTCCGCCAAATGTCTGTGGTTTTCCGCGGTCAATCTGACAGTTCAATACTGGGCTGAAGCCCTGCATGCACTTGTGTATGCGCAGTGTAGATAATTAATGTTTTGTTGCCAGTAATTACACCGTCCGACCGATGAGATTTCTGTTTCTTGCTCTCTAACTTGCATCTCACAATCTCTGATCTCACACCCAGTGGCGGCGCCAGGATTTTCCTGTCAGGGGACTGAGGAAAAGATGCGGAACATGAGAAACTACACTCGAAATGTTCATGGTCAGGATTTATTTTGGGGCAGGGCTCAGGAGGGACTTGGCATGTTTTTGGGGGCTTCAGTTCTTCCTAGCTCTCCTTTGGTGCTGCCAATGCTCACACCTCAGCACAAAAACAGATCAATGAGGGGTCGCTGTATGTGTGTCTGTGTGTATGTGTGTGTGTGTGTGTGTCGGTCTGTGTTGGATGATGTTGTTTGAAGGCCGCAAGTCCTGCATGCACAGAGCTTGAGACAATCGTGCTTGACTGGCTAGGACGAATGATCGGCCTTCCTGACCAGTTCCTCTCGTTCACCGACAACAGCAAGGGAGGTGGAGTAATACAGGTACTGGCCTCCGCACCTCCCCCGCACGTGCTAAATATCAAATACATGGTCATAATCGGGTTATCATTCTGCCCTTGTTACGTCACTATTGAATTACCGTAATGTTATCTGCGTCACTGACATGCGTCCAGCAATTATTCATCTGTTCTTGGAGGACACCATAGCTGGCGTTCTAATGGTGTTTTCAAGCGTCCTACTCATGAAATTTCCCCTTGATAGGAGCGTTGTGATGTTTGCGTGCGTGTGTCTGTCTGTGTTTGTGTGTGTGTTTGTCTGTGAATGTATTGTGCAGACGTCTGCCAGCGAGTGTGTGCTTGTGTGTCTGCTGGCTGCACGGGACCAAGCCATCCGACGCTTGAAACAGCGACACCCGTTTGTTGAGGACGGCGTGCTCTTGTCTCGACTGATTGCCTACTGCTCGAAGGAGGCGCACAGCTGCGTGGAGAAGGCAGCCATGATCGGCTTTGTCAAGCTGCGTATCCTCGAGCCGGACGAAAGGTTCAGTCTGCGTGGAAACACGCTTCTCACGGTGAGGGGCGGCCCTACAGTACTGTACAGATTTGGAGAAAATTTCGGGAGCTGCATGCAAGTCTCTGCTCAATATTTGTGCTTTGATATGAAAATTAGGTGATAATGGAAATTAGGAAATTCAAGCAATAATTGTCACGTGTTTTACTGTTTCTGCATTGTGAAATTGGCGCTTGTAAATGCCAGGCAATGGAGGAGGACAAATCATCTGGACTGGAGCCATTTTTTGTGTCGACCACTCTGGGAACAACATCGTGCTGCTCGTTCGACAACCTAGCCGAAATCGGCCCCGTTTGTCATTCGATGGACGTGTGGCTGCATGTTGACTCGGCATATGCCGGCAACGCCTTCATTTGCCCCGAGTTCAAGCCGCTGATGTCTGGTATAGAGGTTTGCGTTGTGAACTTGCTATGCACAAATACCCTGACGGTGCATTTGTTCCCTTCAGAAGGAGTTAACTTTGATAAAAAAATAAATTCAAGCACCGAACGACTGTAACAGGAGCCAACTCAGGTGGATTATCGCTCCATAACTTGGAATGTTTCAATTGCTTATATTGAGCAACCTAACTATGATGGAGTATATTAGTTTGTGTTGAGCCAATATCTGAATGTTTGAATGTGGTTGCAGTTTGCCATGTCGTTCAACATGAATCCCAACAAATGGATGCTGGTCAACTTTGACTGTTCGACCATGTGGTGAGAACTCGGCCGGTAAAATGTGTCAAATTATCGTGCTTTCATCATGTAGCAGCGTCAAAAATGACAATCTACCAAGATACACTAGAGAAACAATGCATATACACTCAACAATTTCTCAACACAAAATGATGATACCTAA